>UELX01004893.1:0-15836 GCA_900480035.1 Eupelmus urozonus | reverse complement strand
CTATATAACATCCTACGTCTCTCCACCCCTTCTCTCTCGCTCTCTCTCTCTCACTCGCTCTGCCCCTTTCGCGCTCGCTCTTTGTTCTCCCCCCCCTCCATTCTCCGTCTCGGTCGCGCTCGCGAGCGAAAGACGAGCGGGCGCCGGGCCTGCGCCGCCGGTATACACACAGCTGCCACACCGCGCCTCTCTCTCTCTCTCTTGCGCGCACGGACGCGAAACAGAGAGTCAGTGGTGGGTATATACACACTCGCAGAGCAGAGTCTCTCTCTCTCTCGCTCGCTCTGACAGCTTTCGTTGGCGCGCGCAGCGCACACAGAGGCTAGTAGTCGCGCCGCCGTCCTCTCGCACACAGCGAGCGCGCTTGTGCTCTTCTCTATACACGCCGGGCCGGCCGATCTTTTTTTTCCTTGCAGTTCTTCGCAGGATCGTCGCGCGTGCGGAGAGCCAGTTGTTAAGAGATAGATAAGAGAGTTTGGAATACAGCGTGGCCAGTTGTTCGCGGCGTGGATGTGTATATAAAGAGCGGAAGGACGGTGGATTATATAGATGTGCCGGCGGCGTATCCGCCGAGCGCGAGACGCGAATTTTCAAGATCAATCGTGTAATACGCGTGCGCCGGTATACGTATAGCTAGCGCACGAGAGCCAGCAGTGTGCGAGAGAGCTGTAGAATACGAGGAGCGCGCACACACGTATACATACAACCCCCCCGTGCGCAGAGTGTGTGCAGCCCTGCGCGAGACTCGCTCGTTCGCACGCCGGTTTGTATTTTCTTCTCTTCTCACACACAAGCATTAAAAAAAAAAAAACAACAACTACAACAACGACGACGACAAGCCATCATTCATCGTTGTAACAGCCTGCCTCATATATACATGCTCCTACTAACGACCTAACCGCTCTTTCTCCGGCTTTCTCTGTATCTCCGTCTGTCCTGGCTGCTGCTTTTCTCTCTCTAGTGACAATAATTCCGTGTATCTCTCTTTCCCCGGCATCGAATCGATACTCTGTTTCTTCCGCGCTTCTCCGCGTGATGCTCTCCGATATATATACTCGCGACTCCCTCCTCTCTCTCCGTGTCTATATACAACCACTGGGAGAGCAAAAAGAGCGAGAGTGCAAAGTTCGCTGCGAAAATTTTCGCGCTCAGCGCTCTATATAGCTGCATTCGAGAGAGAAAGAGCGGCCGCGCGCGCGCGCGCGCTCAGACCGTAAAACCGGTGTCCCGCTCTCCTTATATACCTGCCTGAGCGAGCCCTCGGACGTTTATACAAAATAACGCTCGCTTCTCTCTCAGGCACGCGCTTTTTCGCACACAAGATATATCCACGCTTTGCTCTCCGGCTTCTCTGTTTCCACCCTCCCCCACGTAACTTTTTTTTTGTTTCATTCACCACTCTCTCTCTCCCCCGTAAACGCTCTCTCTCTCTCTCTCTGGTTGCAGCTTGCTTTGTTCGAGAGCGGAGAGAGAGAGAGTAGTAGCGTCTCGCCGCCGCACACTAGTCAAGCGGCACGAGCGAGAGAGAGAGAGAGAGAAACGACGCACACCGGCAGCACAGCAGCAGCAGCAGCAGCACGCTCGTTGTCTATAGATATACAAGCTGTGTATACGGTGTATCGAAGGAGCCGGTTGTACGTTCGGCCCGCGCCACACAGAGACGCGCGTTTATAGAGAGACTTTCTGTGCGCGTCTGCTCTCTCTGCCGTGCTTTGTTTGTTTGCTACCTTGTGTGCGCGCCGTTCGCGTACATATACTTACACACATATACGCGCGGCTTCTATCTTTCTCTCTTTCTGCTCGGTTTTCAGCCTCTCTGTGTTCTCCCTACATCCTTCCTCTTCCCTTTCGCACAGACACACACACGCTATAAAAGATACACGCACACGCACTCACACTTATCCATGGCATTTATTTGATTTGCTCGTGTTCGTGACCTTGGAATTGGTGTTCAGTGTCGAAGAGTGAGACAGAGGGGCCCCTCGAGGATCGCACGCAGCGGAGGATACCCGATATAGCAGTGCCGCTGCCAGGGACACGGGCAGTACCTATAGGACAGCCTGCGAGCAGTGAGTTAGTGTCTCTCTCCTTAGTCTCCAGAAGGTATACACACACACACAAACAGAGACAAGCAGAGGAGGGGAAGCAGCAGCAGCAGCAGCTCGAGCAAGACGGCGGCCACGGCGACGAGGAGCATGTTTCCATACACGACCTTCCCCGCAGTCGGGTAAGCCAGCCCTCCAACAACGAGCGAGAGCCTATATACACGCAGAAAGAATTAAGGCGGCAGCTGCGAGAGAGAAAGGATCGACGCCGTATACGTACAGCT
Organism: Eupelmus urozonus; assembly: GCA_900480035.1. NCBI lineage: Eukaryota > Metazoa > Arthropoda > Insecta > Hymenoptera > Eupelmidae > Eupelmus > Eupelmus urozonus. Next base: position 13,507 of record UELX01004893.1, on the reverse strand, counting down.
GTGTGTATCGTATACGCAAAACGCGCTCCTCTTTCTTCCTTTCTTTCTTTCTCCGTCTTCGCCTCTGCCGCCTTCTCTCTTTCTCCTCCTTAAGCCAGTTAATAAGCGGACAAGGACACGCGCTCGCTCGCTGCCGCGCACACACCGGCTGTGTAATATCCGTCTGCACGGAGAGAGAGAGAGAAAAAGAACGCAAGTGTCTGTGCGCGCAAGCGAGCGTTCGCGAGGAGGACGACGCTACGAGAGAGAGTATATACACAGCTCCGTCCGGTTAAACGACCTCTCGCGCCGATTTTTGCATCCTTCGCTCTTTCTTCCAAAGACGCGTGAGAGCAGTTTTTTCGTTGTTACGAACGAGGGTGAGAGGATGTTGCCACAGCTCTAAACGCCTGTCTTTTTTTGCATTCGACGCGCGGAAAAAATGGTTTGTCACGCCGGCCACTCGCGGAGAACGTTTGAGAGATTTGTCGCTGTAATAAAACGTCGAGTGCGCGCAAGCTGCGAGCTCTAAATTGTATATCGACGCGGCCGGGTATCTTTTAAATGCTACAGGTGTCGATTGTGCGCCTGGTGTGTAATTACAAAATTACTTTGCCGACTGTCTTTTTGTGTGGATTGATAAGGGATCGATGGACACGTTGGATCTTTATGAAAACGCGGCGAGATGGTCTTTTCTGGGGAACTGAATTTTTTAATAAAAAAAAAGAAGGGCCGATTAAAACGCGAGCGTTGAATTATGCGCGGCGGAGCGTGAAAAAAAAGTTAATAAATCACGCTTTATCGAGAGCAATTATGCTTGATTAATTTTTTCGCGGGCTCTCTCGCTCGCGTCTACCTCCTCTCTAGTACTTAAGCATAACCTCTATATACACACATAAATTTTTGCTTCAATTTATTTTTTTTTCCTTATTATTATCTTTTATATATTCATATACATATAAATAGGCTATTTCTATTGAGTATTCGGTGCAGTAGTGTTTAATTAATTAAGGTAGAAGATTGTTTAGTGGTTGTTTGTCTGCGGGAAACAGTATTTACACATAATTTTTTTTCTCAATGTTTGTCTCTATATATATATTTGGAAAAAAGCTGGCGGAGTTTAATCTCCGGAAAAGAGTCGAGCACGCGCGTGCAGGCAGTTCGGCGCCCTTTCTATTTTTTTCCTCGATCGGGGCTGCTTTTCGCCCTTGCGCAGCTCGCTCTTAGCCGGCGTGATTTCGCTCCTCCAGCGCAGTATACACCAGAGGTTGCAATCTCACACCTATACGTATATATATTCATGTAAATTTTCTGTTTTTAATTACTCATTATGTGTATAAAGGTAACTATGTGGCTCGATATTGGTAATTGGTATTTGTATATTTTAACACCGTCGCCCGAGGCTGGCACTCTTACTACCCGCCCTCTCGATATTTCATATACATACATTAACAGCATCGATTCCCTGCCGATATATAACACTAATACATTAAAAGTAAGACCTGCGCGACGCGCATACACCCATACCTATTTGTTTACCTCCCGCTCAATCCTCTTCCTTCTCTATTTCTCTGTTTACATACTCATAATAATCGGATAGCTCGGAAACAGCAGAACAATACGCGAGAGGCCGCGCACAGCTAAATTTGCATATCTTTACTCGAGATTCCGTAGTTGGTATTCGGCGCGGGCGGGCTCGAGTTTACTTTCGGTTAATGTTGTTTTTAACGCTTCTCGAGAAATAAAAATGAACGACTTTCACTCGCGCTCGAATAAAATCTTTTGCATGATTAAGGATACGTGCCTAGTGTGTGTATACACACCTTGCTAGAAGCAAGCTACTAGACGCTTTTACGTAACGCCGGTTATATGCAAATGCTTGAAAGCGAGCTTGGATTCCGATCTGTCCGACCTGACACAATACTTGAACTTTTGGCACTTTTGCACCCTGCGATCGTCACAGGATGAGCTCGCGTCTCGTTTTTTAAGGTGGCTCGCAATCGTTCACTTATTATACATTAGATAATGGCTTGTGAAATAATAGAGCGTTGTTTATCTTTTTTCTCTCTCCTTCTCCTGCTCTCTTTATCTTAACACTATATACAGGGTTACGCGATTGTTTTTATTTACATACACGTAATAGTTGCATGCCTGGCAGGCCAGGAGACTCCTCCGAGATGCATATCCGCTGGTTTTATCATTACGCACGTTGCGTATACTTTATATATTTATCTAGCGTAGTACAATACTCCACGTGCACACACGACTTAAACACGCAACCGCACACTTCCCGTCTTTCCCATCTGTGCTAGGAAGGCTCCCCGATAACTTATTTATATATATCTTTTGAATAAACTCCCGGGCGCATCGAAAACTCCTTGACTGCCGCTATACACCGGCGAACTTTTAATCTCCTTGGATTTTGCGTATATAAACTTTTCGAGTGTAGTAAAAGCCCTGCGCGCGACGAACTTTCGTCGTTTTGGTCCCTTTTTTTTTCCTTTATTTTTAATCCGAGGAAATCCAGGCGACTCCGCTCGTTAATCGTCGTTAAAATTATCCGTGTAAAATAATTTATTGTTAAAGTTGAGGCGTTATAAAGCTGGCTTCGAACTTTCAAGAATGGAAAATTTATTCTTTTATTGTGACGGCTGTAACGGTTAATCTGGTCGGAGCCCGCGGTTCCTCGTCGACTGAATTGACGCTGAATTCTTCAATGACTTGTAATTTTTCGGTTATTCAGGCCTTCTACTATTGATCCTTTATAACTCTAGCTTTTAACATCTGTCTACATGAATTACGCCGCGGCCAACAATACTTTTCCTTACTGCGCAGTTCTATTTCGGTCAAACTCAATAACATCCACTAGAAATCGTCACTACACCATCGGCAAAGCCCAACACTAACCGATACGCAAAAATCCATAAATTATTCAGTAAAATCCATCCCAGTCCCAGCTGATCCTTTTAATTCCGTAAAAGCCTTTCGGCACTTCGAGTCCGTAATGTCCGATCTGAAATATTCAGTGATCGATCGCATGCAGCGCCGTTCTTAAAATCAGAGGGCTAAACGCATATCCCTGTCCATCTATTAATCCCGAGCCAGCTATCAATTAACTCTATATACCCAATCCAGCGGCGCGATTGTCAAATTGCCACACGCAAAGGTAACAACGCCCGGAGCCCGGCCAGCGCGCGCGGACGTTGACTCCCGTTATAGTTTTCGTCCCGCGGCGAATGTTCGCTGGCTGGTTACAAAACACGATTTTCGTTCGATTCTCTCCTTTTTTCCTCTCTATCCGAGCGCTCCTCGGCGCAAACGCTTTCGCTTTCGCTCGCGGGGATCTAGATAGCCGGCTCGCGATGAAAATTTAAATGGCTGCGGGTTGAGAATCTGAGCTTGGGAGCTGAGGGGAAGGGGAGTATTAGAGGTGATAAAGATGGTTTGGAGGGGGTTTTTTAATGTTTATGTAAAAAGTGGGGATGAGTTGTTTTGGCGTCTGAGATACGAAATCAATGAGAGGATAGATAAAACTTTACTGCCGCGAATAAACTAACGAGAAGCCTTGCGCTCTCCGTTGTCCAAGAGTTAACGAATCCCTCTGGTCTTAAAAAATTACGTAACCGTCTCTCCCATAATCCAGCAAGAAAATCACTTACAAGCGGCAATGGCTCAATTAACCATCGGGCCCCCCGAGCCCAATCAACTATTGACTAATCCAAAGCATCTAAAACTCACTCCGGCAACTTTTCCTCGGCTTGAGACATCGCGGCGCGTAATACCTCCGAAAAAAAAATCTCGTAAACCATAAACACAAAAAGCGCGTCTCCCCAGAAACTTACACATAGAGTATACAGAGCGCGCGAGAAGCCAGCCAAGCGAGAAGCTACGTCCAAAGAGCAAGGACACGCTGTACATCGCACTTCTCTCTCTCCTGGCATCATTGTTACGCCTGTATACTCCATGAATTTTCGGCCTCTCCGTCTCCCTCGGTACTTATGCGAGAGAGCGGGCCTCGCTCCGACAATGGGCAATCGAAGGGGAAAATTCTCGAAAGGCGATCTCTCTCTCTCTCTGAGCGCGCGTGCTGCCGCCGTTGCTAGGGGCAACGCGTCGTGAACAAAGAGGAGCGCGCACGCGCGCGCTGGATGCTGGAGTGTACGGCAGAGTCTATCTCTGCGTGTGTGCGTGGAAGCGTCTGTGTGAAGGGAGAGAAGGGATCGGAAGATGAATCTTTATTGGGCAAGGAGAGAGAGAGAGAGAGAGACGGTGGATTTGGGAAAATGGTAGCGTAATTTTTATTGGGCTACGCGTGTTTTTCGCTGGAACTGCGTGGGATTAGAGGACAGATGCTGTAGGTTAATTTTCGAGATTATGGGCAGCGGTTGGTTTTTACAGTGGGAGGGATAATGAAACGCTGGTTTTTTTTAATGTTTGTTTAAACTAATAGTGAAAAAGCGGATGGTTAGAGTAGTAAAACTACATCTGGAGCTACGGAGGAATTTAAATTAGCGCGAGAAACGTAATATTAAATCAGCGAGCGTTGCACTTTAAAACAGAATTTTATTGCAGAAATGTGGGTAGCGCGAATGCTCGAGCTGGCTTACAGTGTCGTTATTACCGAGTTAAGATTTATAATCATTATACAAATTGCTTTGTAAAAATCCCATATAACTTGGCTGTCTGTGTACACATTGACACAGCTTTTTTATTTTCCTTGCAAAACTTTGTTAATGTGGTCGAGCTGTACAAGCTACCCGACATTTCACGAAGTTAATTGTGTTGTTTGTAAAACTCTATTCTGCGTGTATCGTCGTCACATGTCACATTAACATTAATAACAAAATGTAAATCATCTCGCGGACTGAATAATTTATTTACGCCAATCATTTATTATTCAACCAGAAATGTACATAAATTCGTAACGTTATATTTAGCCTTTGGTGGGCCATAATTTATTCATCGTTCAATATTGCATTTCCATAAGCTTATCAAAAATATTTCTATCCATCAGAGCGAGATTTATCGTGAATTTTCACTTATTAATTAATACCTTAATAATTTTTTATCCTCCATCCCCGATACTTTTATCATCCTATTTCCTTTAATTCTGGGGGAACGAAAGGGACTTAACTGGATTAAGAGAAAGGCATATGAGCAGCCGGCGCGCGATTGCCGGCAACACGAGAGCAGGCCATCTTTCTTCTCCAGTTCACCGTCTCTTTAGTCGCTCTCTCAGTTGTTTTGATAAATTAATCGAAATTAGCCCGTCGACGCGCCGGGCTTATTGGATCGTCTCGAAGTTGTACCGAATTTCCATTGGCTGGGAGGCAGAGAGGGACTATGTGTGCGTGTTTGTTGACGCTGTTAATGGATTGACTCTCGGAGTTATCACGCGGTTACATGTTCCTACGCAATATTGAGCTTGATATTAGCTTTTTCTTGTCAATAGAATCAATCGTTTGTCTACATTTTATTCTTTTAATTATCAACCGAAAATTAAAAACAAATAAGATACGAATGCATATTAATTTATTTTAAATAAATAACGCTAGCCCAGCGAAGTGCAGCGGAGTTTTAATAATTCACCCCTTAATCGCATAAATCTTTAGCGACATTCCGCAAAAATTCTACAATTTCGCTCCTTCACGTGCACCTAATTTATGTGCATTAAATCATCCACTCGAAACGATTAAAATAAGCGAAAATCGGCCCCGCAGCCGACGGCGGCGTACGGAAAAATTATTTTTAACTCGTAAAAAGGCTGCAGCGCAGCAGCAGCCTTCCAACCTCCGCGAAAAGTGGCATTAGCCAGTCGTCCACAATTCGTGTGCAATCTGTTATGTTTCTTCGATAACTTTCCTTCCTAAATCGCTCCTCTGGGGGGGTGGCAAAAGTTATTTTTGAATGATCGGCACGCGAGAGTCTGAAAATCAGCGCGTTCGCGCGCGAAATCGCCCAGCCGGCCCTAATTAAACTGCAATACATCAAGCCTCTCGCAAATTGGCTTATTTATGTAAAGCCCCGCGAGTTTTGCCTTTAAAACCGTTTGCGTAACTCTGTAAGTATCGAGCTCGCCGGGGAAAATCAACGCGACGGAAAAAACGAATAAAACTAGAACAAACAACGTATCAAACGGAAAACACGCGCGATAAAATAAATTCTAATCCCTAGACCAAGGGGGGAGCGGCTCCGGAGAAAACCCCTTTTTCGAGTATTTTTCCGAAAACAAGGAAAACTCAATTTGTAGCTGAGTAAACGTTTCGGCTCTTTCAGAGCCAGCGCTCGCTTAGATAGCCTTCGTCGCGTGCGCCACGGAACGAAAGGGGACGCGACGCATAGAAAAACGTAGCAGTGGAAGTAGAGAGAGAGGGAGAGAGACGGTAAAAGAGAAGTCGAGGAAGGCAAGGAAGTTATGTTAGGTTGGACGTAGCACTGGAGGAGAGAGAGAGAGAGACATGGAATCGTACGTACACACGCTGGGAGAGCGACTTCCATACATAGAGGCAAATACACACACGTACATCGACGTTAGAGAGCGGCGCGAGTGGGAAGGGGGAATTCGCGGCTCGCGAGGAGTTCGAGGAACTACAGTGCGAGCGCGCGCCTTCGCCGCGAGGTCGCACGTGCTGAGCTCTCTCTCTCTCTCTTGCGCGCGCGCGCAGTCATCTCTTTCGTTTTCTGCTCTGCTCTTCACGGAGGAAAGCCTTTTTGCCTATCCACTTTTCAGCGGGGATCGCGCCGAGAAACGACGAGACGCGTTGACTTTGGATTGTTATTTTTGCCGGCGCGGGTTAATAATACACGCGCGTTCTCACGCTAAATTCGGATAATTCTTTTCGTCCATCATCTACCGAGTCGATCTATTGATCCAGGCGCTCGCGCAATTTATCCTCCGAGACGTTTAACCATCCTCACAAAGCAGCCTCCCCCCACGTCTTTTATCCACTCTCGGATCGAACGCACTTTTCTACTCTCCGCGCGTGTCCTCACACACACACACACACGCAGATTCAAGGCCGGGAATTAGGAGAGCCCTTCGGGCGCTTCTGCTCGACTTTTTCAAAGATCGCGCGTGTCTATAACACACTGGCAGAGCCCGAGTATTCGATAGTGGAAACTGGTCCTCTCCCTCTCTCTGTCGCCTGTGTGTCTTTTTTTTCCTTTCGTTCTGAGAGAGTCTGGAGAGGACGCAGCAGCCGCCAGATGACGGCGATCGAGTGGAGAAGCTCGACGCGCGCTCCGGGAATGGCCGTTTCATTTACTTATCGGCCTCGTGATCGCGAGTTTATGGTTTGTTTTGGTCGGTAGGTTACTTTGGGTTATTAATAGACTCCGGGTAATTAGGCTGATGGGGATTTTTAAAGTGACTTTTTCACCGGTGGCTTTAAAATTTTTAATAAACGTCGGGAGAGTTTGCGCGCGGGGAAAAAATTGAAATTTAATTTCACGCTGTCGCGGATGAAGCATGTTTAGAAGAGATGTTTCGCCGTCGCGTTGAAACCGTTGAGCGCAAAAAAAAGCGAACGAGTAAAAAGTGTGTTTTTATCTCACCTGAGCGTACGGGTTCCCGGTATGCAAAAGGTAAACGACCGAGAGTAAAATAAGCGACTAATTTTAAGAGACTTCCCTTTCGCCTTTTTTTCATTTAACCATAAGGAAAACTCGACGCCGCGTTAAATTTTCAGAGCCGCGCCGCGCGCCTTACAAATCACTTGGGCCAACAAAAACGGCCCCCGGGATGAATGGCATTTAAATAAAACACTCCGTTGGAATCAACGTCCGTCTCACCGTCCTAGACCTCCTAGATAGTCTGGCACGAAGTTCGCGAAAAAGACGTCTTTAATTATCGAGCCAGCGCGAAGCTGCAGCGCAGCGGAGAGTCTAAATTTTGTACGCTCTTGATTAAGATTCTGCGCGCTCGTCAACGTCACGGGGCCCTGTCCTCTTCTCTCCTCTCTCTCCGGCAATTCTGACCCATTTAACGACGTATTGTTTCCGCGGAGCGGAGGTAGCTTTGCGGTCGGCTCTCTCCGGGAAAATTTACGAAGGGAGCGAAATTACCTGGGAGCACTTGCAGGTGTCCCCGGGCAACAGGTAATAACGAGCAGACAAATCTACCTGATTTTAGAGCTGAAGCGCAGCTGCCGTTGGTTTATATAGCAGATGCGAAATTCGAGAAGTGCGTTTGCTAGAGTTGGGTTCCGTCTGGGTTTACAGGCCTGTGAGGCGAGTGCTTGGGAAACTCGCTGTTCACTTTCGTTTTTACGTATGTGGCGGGTATTCATGGTTACGCGGGAGATGCAACAGTTTAGAATGCAGCCGTGAGAATACGGGATGTATGGAATGATTGTGCTAGGAGGGAATTACTTATTAGTTGCGCAAGATGTGTATCTATGGAAGAGCTTTGTATGAAAATGAAATTGTGTCAAAAGCAACTAAAACAAACAAAGCAAACTCTGGTTCTAATAATAAATGTTTACAAATTTTATTTGAATTTTAATCGTTATATACTTATACGCGTAACATTCAGATTTCCAACGCTAAAACTCCAAAATTTCATCACCGATGCACAAGAACAAAAACGCCCCGAAACTTTGCGCCAGCTAACCAGCTCCCAAGCAAACACCCACGAAAAATCGATTATAATATCTGGCAAGTTAATAACTGCTTATGCAACGGCTCCTTCGGCTGGCACGAGCGAGCAACTCGATCCAGTGTAACCCGCGATTCGAGTTACTCGCGCTCATTGCGCAACGGCCTCGTAAACTTACTCTAGCAGATATAACCTTTCATTCCTCCGTCTACTTATCCGGCTGTTTTCCGAAAGCCACTGCTTTGGTCATCGGGTCGAAGGTTATTATAGTCGCGGTCTCGTCCTCGCCGATTTCGTCTGTAGGGTTGCCATTCGCGTCCAGCATTTTTTCGCCGCGCATCAGCCGGTAGCGATTGTCCAGGTGGATAGCCGGCTTCCAGTCGTGCGTTTTCATCCACTGAAAAATGACGCAAGAAATGTAAGGCCGATGATTCAATATTGCCGGTGTATGTCGCGAGTTAGAGAGCTTTTAAAAGGGCGTATTTTGTTTATGTAACGGGAGGAAAGCTTTTAGCGTTGCCTTGAATAATTTTTTTTTGTAGGCATAAAAAGTTGAAATCTATCGCGTGGGGAATATTAGTATTTAGGTGGAAATTTACAGGTAGGATTGTGAGATTTTATGCTTTCCGTTTAATGGGAAAAGGTAGCATTCTGGTTGATTGAAACCGGCGCTCGGTCTCCTTGTTAACATCGAAAGTTAGAAATTTTAATCTATGGATTCGGTATCGATTACAATTTTTTCCTTCCGCTTTCTTCCGCTGATTTATTGGCTTCCCTCGGAATTAAATTTCACAGAAACCTTTCAAAATTTAATACTCTCCCAAGATTCTTCTATCATGATTAAAAAACCGCCGGCTTTTTCCGTCACCGCTCGCAATTCTATCGCCGACATAATTTTTACACCCGGAGAAAGTCCATTGTTTTGCATAATTCTCGCGCTCCGGCGAAAGAAATTAAATGTTTCACTGTCCGCCGATCGATAATAATCGATTATTCGAGAGCGGATCCTTTAAAAAATGCACTTCACTTCACGCTCGGCGCTCGCGCGCCCGGAGCCGTACAATTTTCAATAGACACGCTCTCCGCCGGGCTCTCCTATACTTTTAGATCAAATTAGAAAGTTCCCTTTAACGCGACAGTGTCTGGCTCGCTCTCGATTTGGTATCAGACGCGCGCGAGACACGCTTATGAATAAAACCAAACGGTCACTAATGGATTAAGGAACGTTTCTGCGCTGCAGAAGAAAAAAAGAAGTTTGAATTTCGTCTTCTGTCATAATTTATTCCTTTCGAGCTCGGAGAGGATATTCCCCGGCGGGATTCATTAACTAATGAATTTAATGTTTAATCAGAGCCTGCTAATATTTAATGGTCTAATATGGAATTAATTTTTCAGTCTATTACATCATGCGGGAGATTAAATTTTATAAAGCAAACGTATTTGAGGGAGAAATTCGAGGCGTATTTCGAAAATCAAATTCGTCGCTCGCAAAAATCTGTATCTAATCCGATAGAATAAAATCAACCAGTCAGAGAGCGTTCCAAAAGTGATTTTAATGCGAAACCCGATAAACCCATTTTCCGACGAGTTACGATTCCGCGCGTCATCATCGGACGTAAAATGCTCCATAAAAAACGAAAAAAAAAAGAAAAATAAAGACAGAGAGAGAAAACGACACATTTTTATCCCGCCGGCTCAAATGTATTTCATTCCATCCCAAAAGACCGTAAATCCACGAGAATCGAGTACTCTCCCATCGATATACTTAACCCATCCGCGATCAAAAGCGCGTCACCCGGAAGCCGAACTTGTCATCAGACGACTTGCCGAAAATCTGGGCATCCCGCTAACTCCATACACCTACACACAACCACCTATACACACCCACGCGCTCCATACTATACAAGCGCATAAGCGGCTTAATGTCTCCTGTCCCGGTAATCGACGGCAGGAGGCTCCTTCCCTCGTCCCCTAAGCTCCTCTTGACAAATTCATGCAAGCGCCGCCGCGTGCATTTCGATAAAAGCTCCCCCCCTACTCTCGGGGGGTGGCGCGCGGATTTCAACAATAAAGCGCCGCTCGTCGCGTGTGTGTCGGGCCTGATTATATTTCGCTGGCGCGCGCGGGTTTTTCGAAACTTGATCGACGGATGCCACCGCGGAGAGAGAGCGAAATGCGGGTATATACGTCGATACGAGGCTGAGCGGAGGCTGAAACGTTGTATAAAATTTATCGCTCTCCTCGTGAAATCTAATGACGCGCTGTGACAGTATATTTACCCCTCGGGTGTGTAGACCTTCTCCCCCTCCTCGCTTTTATATTATACGCTCCTCTGCTCGCTCTTTCCTCGTATATAAGTTATTTTTATTAAATCAATAAACGTGCTCGATATTCTTGTTTTATATTTTTTGATTGATAGCTCGGCTCTGCCGGGATAGCCGAGCTCGGACGGCTGGTAGATGGAAAACAATGAATACTAAGTTGTGAAGTTGCGCGCGTTCCTTTTTCGAACGCTTAACTTTTGCCTCTCGATTTATTTGCGCTTTTAAAACTTCCATGGAAATTATCAAGTACAATTTTTCCATTAGCTCTCGCCAACTTTTATGCAGGCCGAGCTCGCTAATTAGAAAAAGGAAAATAGTTCTGCTTTATAATAAATCCAATTAAACTTTGCTCTAATCGCTGACTATAATTTACATAATAGCTCCAAACATGTGTACAACAGCTCCAAATAAAAAGCCAGCGTTCCCAGACGAAATCGCCTACGAATCGGCCGTCCATCATCGCATTAGAAATAATTAAGCCCAAACTATAGCGCTCATCGCTGGCACTCCCCGCTTCTCCTTATCTAGCTCGCTCTTTCTCCCACATCCTCGCTCGCACCAAGTTTTTAGGCTTCGCCAGCTTACCTCTGGCTTCTTTCCACGTACTTAACTCCGAGACTCAGCAGTGCAACGCACTCGGCCGTGTATACGCGATTTACGCGACGCCGAAGAAAAAAAGTAGAGAAAAAAAAAGACAGCGCGTGGAAATCAGTCGGTTGCAGCTGCAAACAGCCGGCTGAAATAATGCAGTTTGCCGGGGGGCGCAAGTGGCTGCGCGCGCGCGCGAGGGGCCAAATCGAATTACGTCGTTAGAAGCCGCAGCAAGGACGATCCGGAAACCCCGAAAGCTCTCCCTCTCCCGGGGTAATCTAACGCTCGCGGCCTAAATGAAGCGAAGGTCTTCCCAAGTCCCTCTCTCTCTCTCGCTCTTTACTACGGTTTCTCGCGTCCGCTTCCACGACTCGGCGTATCCGATGTGTCCCTGCATATATACCTATACACAGCGCCGAAGAGCTGTAATGCGACTGGGGGATTTGCCGCTGGACGTGGAATCTGTATATACGTTATTATTATGCCCGGCGAGCGCGCGAAATCTGCCTGCACGTAGACACGCGCGTTAATCGTTTTCTCTCTCTCTCTCTGGGTGATAAATACCCGTGCCAGAGAGAGCGCGACAATAACGAGGCGCTTTTGCGGAGGAATAAAATGTATTGTCCCGCGGCCAAGGGACTTTAACTGCGCTGTATAGCGGCAATTCCGATGACGAGCGTTTTGTTATTCCTGCCGAATTGCAACACGCCGGCTAATGAATACAAGCTTACGATAAATAATGCCGCGGCGCGGTGATTGTTATTCTTCGAAGCGGTACTTTTCTTTTTGTCCGGAACCCTTTTTTTGCCCGGGGGGAACGGTTTCAAAATCCTCGCTCGACCGTGATATTCTAATTACGAGCGCGAGAGCATCTAGTTACAAGAAATCGCGCGATTCTCCGTTCTACTTCGGAGCGCGCGCCGGCTTTCAGCGTGCACGAAAAACTCAATATGCCCCCGCTGGCAAACCCGACGGCTGGCTTATATATCGGGGACAGTTTAATTTTCCAATGCTGACTCGTTTCTTATCAAACTGACAAAAGAGAGCTAGAAGTGGGTCTAGCGTATTACCGGAGAGAGTAGGGGCCGGCCTTTTCTTCTCCTCGGCGATAATCAGTAAGCGGCGTGGGCGAACCTACGTACCCTATAGAAAATCCGACAAGCCTCGGTCCGGCAATCGAACATTTATTAATGCGGCCAATCTCGGCGCTCGCACCCCCCGGACACGGAGAATTGACTCTCCTCGGGAAGAATTAATTTTCGCCTGTGCGCAAAAGCGAGAGAGAGAGGAAAAAAGGCTCGTCGTCGGCTGCTGCTGTGTCAGCAGGCTGAATTCATTTTTCACCGGCTCCCACACCCTATAGCCTAACTCTGGGATGCGTATAAAACGCCGGCGATAGACCGGAAGGTCGTCCCCTTCGGCTTGCTCCGCGCAAGTCTCAATTCCGCCGTGGCAAGAGCGAGCTTAATCATCCGGAAATATAATTTTCTCATTATGGCCGATTTCACGCGAGCGGTTGAGGAGAGGGGGAAAGGTGAGGTGGGAGGGGAGAGATTGGAGGTTGTTTCCATATGTGGAAGGAAAAGGCGAGTGTCCGATAAGGTCCGCCTTTTCTTGGCTTTTTAGTTGCTGGGCTAGCGGGGGAGGAAACGAGATTTGTTAGGTTGGATTTCCGGAGCCGACTAATCGTGCCTTATGTCCCGTGAAGGATTCCGTTTAGTGACGGTTTTGCTGGCTGTGTGTTAGGGATATGTAGCTTTTGGATTAATGTTGGAAATTACGTTGTTTTTTATTTCGTTTCTGTTTATTCATTCTATGTAATTTGATATTAAACTTTTCTTCTTTTTATGAATATAATCACGTACGGTTTAAGGAGGTTAGTGCGCCCCAGTCAACCAAAAAAAATGATTTTATGTTTTAATACAGTTTTTAATAGTTAGAAACAAACAATTATATTTATTAATGCTATAGTAAAGCAGTAAAAAACATAAAAATTAATCTAATTTGTCAAAAGCGA
>UELX01004892.1:0-15837 GCA_900480035.1 Eupelmus urozonus | reverse complement strand
ATATTTTATGATATCAGTATGCGTAAAATTGCACTTTTAATAATATGCAAAATGTGTAAAGTGCAACTTTACGCATATTATATCATAAAAGTTTTTAAAAAGATATGTTAGAAATCTATTCTTAAATTATGATTTTAAAAAGCTCCGTCTATGAGGAAGTAGAATCTGTTTTTATTATCTGTTCTTTTTTCTCTGTATCTCTATACGATTTCGAAAAATTTACAATAGAACTTGAATTAATACTATTTTTTCAGCAAAACCTTCATTTGATTGGATAGCAACAGATATGTAGATTAATTTATAAGAGTTGAAAAGATAATCAAATATGAATATTTATTAAACCTTATCAAGAATTAATAAATTGATTAATTGAAAAGAAAGCTAATAATAATTATTTTAGATAGGAAAAAGTAATTACAATGCCATCAATTTTTGCAATATGATTTTGAAATAAGATCAGTCAGTTACACTGTATACAAAAAATTAATCTAATAAAAATAACATTATAATTTTTAATAATGCATACTAATAATAAACATATAATATTAAACATATGGTAAGGTAAATAAATTTGATTAATCTATGCTGAATTTATGGGAATTAATAGCAAATTGAGTGAGTTTAAGTAAAATAAAAAATATAAACCTTAAAAAAAATTTTTAATCGTTGTTTTTATTAAAGAAGTATTTAAGATTATTCAGTTCAAAGATTCAGTAAAACATATTAGTTTTTAAGATTTATTACCGTTACCACTGATGAATCAGAATACGACGTCATCACTAAACATATAAGCGATAACATATCTGAAGGAAGCCATTGTATCATTTCACTCTTGCGAATAGTATTGAAGTCAACTTACAAGCCTCAAGTCATAAACGTATAAGCAAAATGAACATTCACAATAATCGAATAAAAATTATTTTAGTTATATCCATGTTAGTGACTTATAGCAATGGCCAACGTGATAATAGGACCTGCGAGTTATTAAAATGTGAGTTTAAAACATTCATATTTTGTTAAGAAATAGAATTAAAGTAATCTAAGAAATATAATAAAAACAAATATAACGATTTTTCTAATAGATAGCTATCCACTCAAAGATTATCCAGACCTTGTGATCATAGACGCCAAAATGCAGGGACTCTGTCATTTGCAAAATAACATTAGTAAACCTATTCACTATAGCGATAAATACGGCTATACGCAAGGGCTTGCTTACGACCCTAGCGAGCGGGCAATTTACTATGGAGTTTCAGGAATGCAAATTTACAAAACCCTATTGAGTGACAATACTACAAAGACATTTTTTACGTTAGACTACAATCTTATGCAGACAATCGGTAGGATTGAATATCTAGCTTACGACTGGATTGCTCGAGACATGTATATTTTGTTTGGAAAGGCCATTGGTGTTGTTGAATCCAAATTCCAAGGAAAGTTAAAAATTTTACGTGCCAACGAATCGATCTCATATTACGGCATTGCCGTACATCCAAAGCGTGGTTATTTATATATACACCACGATCTATCTAAGATCAGTAGAATGTCATTAAATGGTTCTAATAGTCTTCTTTTAGTAAACGTAAGTGAGAGTTATCAGCATGCGGTTTGCAGAATTGAATCAATAGCCATTGACTACGAAAAAGACAGGTTGTATTGGACAGTCTCCCCCAATGATAAGGGTATCAGACATTCAAATTTGGATGGTACTAACGTAGTGACCTTGTCCGCTTTAATCCAGAGTTCGGGTTGCTTGTCGGTAGCTGGCAAATACATATACTTCGACAACCTCGGGCCGGGAACCACTTACATACAAAGACAGGAGAAAGATAAGACTGTGGATGATACATTTTTTATTAGCAATGGTGATGATGTTTGTGTAGATATGCTTGCAGTGGATAATCCGTCACCACAGATCAAAGAAATAGAGCACTTAACTACGTCCTCTATAAACAGCAAAAGGTTTCAAGGTGTTACAAAATCCAGGAGCTCCAATGGCGCAAGTAACGGGTGCTTTATTTCGAAATTTTTACAATTGATGATCTTATTTTTTTGTTTTTTCTATAAAATGAATTAATAATTGGTTAATATGAGTATTTGTAACCTTTTTTTAAAATGAAAATTTTGATAAGATTTAAAAAGTTTTTGCAATTTATTTTCAATAGGAGAAGTTAAATCATATAATAGACAAAAGAAGAGAAATCTTTCTATCGAATTAAAATTAAGGTTTTACTATAAATTTATAATGACAACTTTATTTGATCTATGTATAAAATTATTGAGATAAGAATAATCTTTAGGTATATTATCAAAGTGATGACCACAGATTCTTTCATAAATTTTCAACTTACAATAATGTTATGATTACGCTTATATGTATAGCAAATTAAGTCGTAATTGATTAAACGTTATTCGATAATTATTGTCGGCTTAAGGTTTCTGTTAAAACTGATATATTCTCGTAATAAAAATTTACGTCTAAGTATATCCATTGATTTATTTTCATTAAGAGAACAATTTTATTATTATTCCAAATATATAAATTCTAATTTATAATTAAATCTATTTAATTGATTTTAACCTGTACTACAGATTATTTATACTATATTTTTGATAAGAAAAGATTATACCTTATCTTGTAAGTTTCCTTTAAGCTTATCCTTCTTTCTACTCTTTTTTGCTATGCGAATTCTTTTATTGATTTTTTAAAAATCTTACACACTAAATTTTTGTTATTATAGCAAACCATATTTGAATTTGTATTTACTCTATTTTTAATCAAGACTTATAGTTAAAAAAAGATTCAAAATAAACTAATCGTTTTGCGTCGATTTATAATCATAGATAAATATAGAAATACTTTAAATCAATCTTTGACCTATCACTGTTTGAAAAATCCCATTCCCAGTGAGATTCGCATCACAACAAACAGTCATCCAAACCAAAGACGCAGAAAGCTTTCTACATTACAGTCCCTCAAACCCAAAGTGCGCACCTACAATTGTTTATCGTCGCCTTATCGTATCCCGCAAGAGTAAGCGCGAATAATATAGTCCACCCAGCCAAGCTCGCATGCTATAAGCTCAGTCGCGCTGGCGTCAAATGCTCGCGCGCGTAATGCCAAACAATTACACGATAATAATTCGTTATTATTAGCAACGAGCGGCAAGCTCGCTCGCAAAACTGAAGCGCGCGCGCGGGCGCGCGTCTAGCCTTCCTGCCCCGCGCGTAATAGGCCCTACTTGAATAAGTGTTATGTGGGACATACCGATTAAGCGTAATTGATACCTGGGACGGGCGCGCGCTCTGCCCTCACCTTACTCAAAGCCCTCTCCTCGAGCGCGCTCCGCTCTCTCTCTCTCTCGACTATCTGGAATCACTAGATTTCCCGCGTGACACAGAGACGGTTATCCTAATGTCGCTCGTATTTCTCGCGGTAATGAAACCTCGCCACGCACTGGCTTCTCTCTCGCTCTCTCTCTCTCTCTCTCTCCCTCTATTTAAGCGAGGTTCATGCACGTGTGGTAAGGATGGTGTCTGTGAGAACATGTTTTCGAATCTCGCGGGGGAAATTAGAAGCGGGTTGGATGGTTATTGAAAAATGAGTGTTTTGCGGCCGACTTTTTTGTGGGATGAATAATTTGAGACTTAGATTAACTTTAACCATAATATTAATGCGATGAATCAAATTGTTCGCATTTAATTTAACAAACATACATATATAAATTAAAAAAAAGTAGATATAAAACTTAAAAATTTTCTTCAAAGTTTGTTCGACACAGACACCGAGTAGACAAAGGATGCGCTCCTATTATGCAACAGGATATGAATCAGATGATAGATATCAATTTATTCCTTCTGATTTTGGACACACATCTAAATGTTAAAAACTCTATTCAATATAGAGAAATATTAAATTAAAGATTTAAATCATTTTACACTAATATACTTAAATTATTTATCGTTCAAAGTAAACAAATAATCTCGGTAATTTTTTATAATCGTGGACTATATTTAGTAACAAATCCAATAAACTATTTATTAATTATTAATTAATAGTGGCGAAAGAACTCATGATTAATTTTCGATGTAATTTGGAAAACTAGAAACTATTCTAGAAAATTTTCAATTATTTTTAAATAAATTTACTAAACTTTAAAATTAAACTAATTTCAATTACATAAATTTTCTTAAAAGCTCATCTCACAAAAAATACCTCGAGCAGACAAAGGCTTCTCTCCAGTTACATAACAAGCGAGCGCTCCCACATACATTAATTCGATAACCCATCGTGCAGAAGTTAAAAATCACTGCAGCAAATTCACCCGTCCAGCGATACTCATCCCGTCTCCTTCTCAATTATCAGCCCAGATTCTTCTCGCAATACACCCAGAGAGCCAACTGTCGTCCCGGGAGACTTCAATTCGCAAAGAAAGAAATACACACCTACCACTCCTAAACAAAAAAAAACTCATCCCTGCCTCTATACAACCCAGCTCTAATGCGCCGTTCACGTAACAATAACGACGCTGCTCGTTGACCGAACGACCGAGCGTAAGAGAATTTTCCAGAGGGGGCGGCGCCCCCAAGCGTTTTTTTACTCTCCCGCCCGTGAAGATGCGCCCTCGCACATCATAATGCAGCCGAGCTGTATATGCGCGGGGGGTAGGTACGTGCGTCGCAACGCGCGCTTTCACGTGGTGAGAACCGGCGCACGTGTCTGTAGATGTATGCGAAGTATAGTGTAGGGTGGACGGCGCGTGGGAGCCAGTCGATCGGTCGATTTATATGGGAATGCGAAGAGCGAGAGCGCGCGATGATAGCGCGGAAAGTAGAGAATGACGAGCGGCGCGAATTGCGTTACAGGCTGTCTCTCTTTGCGGCTGGTGCGCGCGCGCAAGTGCTGATTGTTTTTTGCTTTTGAACGTAGGATGTGGAGGAGCGGGTGGGAATTTATGGGGAGAGTTTGAGGGTGGGAAGGGGATGGATTGTTGAGTTTGTTGTAGGTGCCGGATGGTATTTTATTGGCTTTTAAAGTTTTTTTTTAACTTTTTTTATTTATATTCAAATTGTATTGTTGGATTTCTTATTCGATTTTTATTCAACTTTTGTGTTTTGAATGGGGAGGTTTACTGTAACGAGTACCCGCTTGGTTGATTAATGTAATAAGTATGAATAAGATAGGTATTTTTTAATTTGAATTTAATTACTTTTACTTTTCTGATGACGGAAGCCTAGGACTGAAGAAAGACTCAAGAAATTGGGATAATTAAAAAAAAAAAAATCTATCAACCTTAAGTATATATTTTAACTATCTACTACTAACAATAAGCGTAATAACAAGAATTGACAAAAACAACATTAAAATAAAACCCTAAAACTCTACCCTTCGAAAATCAACACCACCGCTCCAACAACGTAGAATACTTCACACATCACCTCTCACTCAGCCAGCTCAAAAGCCTCGGCGAGCATCGCTCCGCAATATACCCACCTATATCGATTGTCATCGGCCGAGCCGTGATTCCCGAGAAAAGCATAAGTAAAAGTAATTGCGCGCGAGCTGCAAAGTGACCCAGTATTCGCCAGACATACAACGCGTGAACAAGCTGGAAAAAACTATCTCTTCGCGCCGTATATATACCTAGTCGTATAAGAGCTAAGTGCGGCGTGAGCGAGAAAATCCGAGGTATGCGGGGCTCTGCAGGCCGGAAATTCTCGCGTTCGAGCTATAGTCGTAAAGTGTCGTATGCATATGACCGGCGGCCGGATCGCGGCATAAGATAATCAAAGTCGTTTCGTCTATTTATTAATGCCATCTGCGCGCGTAAGCGGCCGCTTCGCTGTCTGGCTTTTCTTTTGATCTTTGATTAAGAGTTTTTTTATAAATAGATTAATTGGATGGAAGAATTGTTGTGGGGAATTTATGATTTAGTAGTTGCCTATTGGTTTGATTTGTTTTATTATTCTGTAACTAGGTACGATCTATTTCAAAGTAAATTTAAATAATTAGGCCTACGACTAATCGAAATTAAATACTCGACAAAATAAAAACTATTACCCATGGAGACAAGGCTAAAAATTATTGGGTCATCTTGAAAAGATAAAAAAGAATTACCAGTGCGAGAGCAAAATTAAACCATTCCATACCAAATTTCGACAAATTAATAAAAAAATTTTCAACAAAAATCAAATCCAACACTAATAAAATTTCATCCATCTATCCTCTCCGCCCAACCAACATAAAAAAAACTCTCGCTCATTCCACCCAGATCGAAAAATTCCATCTCAACAAAAAGCAGACCAAGGATCCCAGCCCGCCCGTATACAACTCGGCCTCACCGGCACACATTTCTCCTTCAACGCGACTCTTTATTAGACAAGCTCGTATGCCTACGTATACACGTATGCATTATGCGTACATATCTCTGCGGGCGTCGCGGCGCGCATTACGTATGTACACACGTAGCAATGGCTCGACTCCATTAGCATATGCGCCGCGCTGCTCGTATGTGTACTTAGGCCCCGACGGCTCTCTTTTTTTTTTCCTTCCTCGCCGTAGAAAGGAGCGTGGACGATTGTAATCCGGCGTGAAAGCGGAGCTGGGTTATCGTGGCTGCCTTGGATATATTGTGATATTGATTCGGCTGGAATGGATCTTTGTCTTGACGGCGGGGAAATTTAATCGATTTGGGATTGGTAGGGTTGTAATGAGGGGGTTTTTTAGGGTCTGGTTAATGAGTTTTAAGAGTTTTTTTTATGGAATTTTGAAGTTGACATATGGGATTTGTGTTATAGGGGATTATTTGGTTCGATTTTTATTTCGTTTTCTTGGTGTTAGTTTGTAGTAAGAAACATTATTACGTAGATTGATAAGAAATGCTTGGTACAATTATTTATGAACTTGTTTTGTTGAATAAAAGAAAAGCAAGGATTTTTACCGCACTGCGAAAAGCGAGGGCAATTTAACTTCCCAGCTGCGACGCAACAATTTTAAATGCTCGATGCCTGGCTAGATCTGGAAAGTGTATTTACCAGGTCGAACAACTTATTTAATGAACGGCATAAATTAGCCTCCCTCATTAAAGCTCTCGGAGCATAATAGAAATTTTCAAAAAAGATCCAATCTTAAAGTATCGTGTTAATAAATGCCTATGCTAATGAATTCTAAAGAAAATTATCGTGCGCCCGAACCTTATACCCACTCCCCGCACAGAAAAAATCTGAAAAATCAACGCGACAAGCAACCGAGCGAAAAAACGTACACCCCCAGCGATCCCAATTCCAGGAAAAAACACCTCGCCGCTCGCGCATCGAACAATTACGCGTAGGTATACAGGTGAAAAATCCAGACTCGCGGCCGAGCTATTAGCGTTGCGTGTCTCAATTAAACATTATGGGCGCACGCTTGCCTGCCGCGATCTTAGCGCAACATCTCGGCCACGAAAATGGAAAACTCGCACGCGCTTATAGGTGGCTTAGTATTTACGTTCCTGTAATTACACGCAGGGCGCATGCGCGAAATTTTCTACGTTCAAACCTGGCAATCTTGGGCACACGTGTGCCTCTCGTGAAATGAGAGAGGCGAAGGTGAAGCTTTTCCGAGCGTGCGTTGAGTTAAGCGAACGTGGGGGAAGGTCGAAGGCGAGCGTGCTTTTTGAGAGGTTGTATTTTTTTCTTGTAGATTTGAAGATTTTTTTTCTGTAGTGCGAGAGCGTTAAGATTGTGTTTGTGGGAAGGGGTAGAGATATTTTACGAAATTGAATTAAGGTTTTAATTAGCGGGGTGTGAGGCTCGCTTTTTATTTCACATCTTAATATGCATTGGATTTTTAATGACTTTCAGGGTTTATGGCTAATTTATTCATGATGCTTTATTGATTTTAAACAATGCCGCACTTGTGCAATTTTTATCAGTGAAGTAATTTACATAAAGATATAAAAGGTTCTTTAAAATGTTTACGTTGCGCGCGCAAAGTGATCTTATTGATTTAGGGGCCTACTAAAATAATTAAAGCTCGCGCATGCCGTGATTGCGTTACATAAGTTAAAGATTTTCTTTTTTAATTATTCTAAATTTACTTCACGTGTTTTCATCAATCTGTAGGGTGTTTCTTATAGCATAGGTTTTTGTGGATATTTTAATAAAGTCCTTCAATTATTTCAAGTAAATATAATTTATTTTGTTATTTATCTACATAATAATAATAAGTATTATTTTAAACAATTATAATAACTTTAATTGTAAAGACTCTCCGCGGGTTGTTATGTAGCACAAAGATTTGAATCATTCGACCTTGTCTGTCAACTTCACTAAACGCTTGAAGATATTTCTATACATATGAATTAACTTCAAATTACATAAATTTTGTTGCTCAAATTACATAAATTTCAACTTCAAATTACATAAGTTTTGTTGCTCAAGCTTTAAGAAAATTTAAAAAATCAAATTATATTTTACAATTAAATGTTTTAGAAAAGATAATTTCACCTATTTAAAAATAAGAATAAACATTGTAAAAGTATAAGGATGAAAAAAACAGTTACACGATTTTGATTATGTTTTGGCATCATATTTATTTTAAGCTGTATTATTAGTGTAAGTTTTATTCTTACAAATTCGTTCTTTAGTGGTGTTGTTATATCTTAATATTGAAAGAATTATAAAATGTTTATAGTTGCCTTGAAAAGGGTTAGCAGACAAAAAAATAATCAAGATGACCACTTCTCTCATACTTATATAAATTACAAAGATCACTATAAGTATTCCAAGAGATAAAGTCAAAAGCACTATAATATTCTTTTATCCAAACCATTACATTTACAAGTATCCCAAACTCTCCGACCATCCAAAATCCTTCCCCATAACAAAGCATCCATTCCCAAAAACTCCAAAAACCACATCCCACAAACAAAGCCCTCAGCAAAACCGTCCCTCCCAAGCTCCCGGATACGTCCTTACATCCGGCCTCTCCCGAAAGAGCCGGGGCGCCGGCGCACTTGTTGCATGCCTCCACACTCAGCCAGCCCTCCTCCTCCTCGCTCCCTAACAAACGGAAGCTCTCGCCTCGGATTTCGAGTGCTCCGAGCAGCCCACACGCGAAACCAGCTTTTCGTGCATATCGATCCCTTCACTCTCTCTCTCGCATGCAGCGGCGCGCAAAAGCTCGACCTTGTGTGTGCAAGCACGAGCTTTCGCGTTTAATTCAATTGTTACGGGGGCGATCAAGTTACCAGGCGCGCGCCGCGCTGACCTTTTCAGCCGGCTCGTTTGCCCGGGCGCGCGCTGATTTCGATCTTTTTCGATTTGTCATTTTGTCAACGAGGGGGGGAGTGCCGCTTGAAAGCCGCTTTGCTCAAAGCTGGAGGAACAAATGGCCCAGAAAGCTCGAGTGGATTAAGGAGGGATGGAGACGCCGGTGGTAATGGCCGGCTCGTTAAGGTTCCGTTAAAAAATCGTTTACCAAATCGATTGTAAAATTCACTTTGGAAATGTAAGCTATTTGCTACTTAATCACAGAGTTTCTTAAAAAACTAAAGTTTCATAACTATTCGTAACAATAAACTTGTTAAATAAGTAACTTGCATAACATCCAAGTACTCCTTAAATAAAAAAACGCTCCTATACCCAATGAAGCCAATTTTCTGCTCTCATCGCCCGTCTCCGCTCCTAATTACTCGAAAAACTCGCCTCTCCAGCGGCTCATTAAGCCCGGGCGTCTAACTACAGCAGCAGCTCTCCGGGAGATAGCTGGAAATTACGCCCGCGTTATCGGACATCGATCCTCTCGCACCTGAGAGCCCGCACGCGCGCGGCAAATATAAGAGCGCGCATATTAAATGCCTCGACTAACTACCTTAGCTATGCTTAATGAGAGATTCCGGTGCGCGTGACTGGAGCTGAGATGGGGCCGATGTTCCCGGCCGGCCGCGCAGTTTGCCATTACATCATAAAGGACGCGGCGCGTTTAGTGTCCAAGAACGCGGACAGTAATGCGGACGTTACTTCACTTTCGGCGCGGGTGTTGGTTGAACGTTTTTTAATTTGGCTTTTTTAGGTGTGGGCGTGGGTGTTGTATGGACGTTTTTTAATATGGGCAAAAAATTATTTTTAGTATAGCGTAAAAATTTTTAAAGAAGCGTGAGTTTGAATAATTTTTTTATTTAATTATTTAAATGAAAAGCTTAATTCAATAATTAATCGAGTATAAATTAAATAGAAAAATTCTTTGAGCATACCTGAAGTAATGGAGAAATGGTCGTGCAGAAATGCTGACCACCGTCAAATTCACACACTTGGAAAAATCATGACAGAACGAAACATTCCCGCTACAAACTAACCTCAAAAAGTCCATCACAAATTGTCTCGTTAATCGATAAATTAAGATTCAAATGGTAAGTATAAGCTGAACAGAACCGCATACACGAGCCCAACCTCGGCGCCATGAAGACGAAAAATCCCGGAGCCGGAGCCGCGGCCGAGCTCCACGGCCGCAAGAGTCACGATGACAAAATCAAGTGTTTCGACAGCGAAAGCAAGACGCATCACGGGCGCAAGCTCAAGGGCCGCATTGCCAATTCGCTTGCTCTTCTACTCAACATCTACGCGAACGAAAATTACCTGTACGATTGCGAAAAATTGCTTGTTGTGGATAAGTAAGGTTCAAAATTGATTGCTTACTCATGATCTTTTCTCGTAAGAATGAACAGTTACGCTTCGAGGTTATGTTTGCAGTATAAGCAAGGCATACTTCTTCCTGAGAAACGCATTTTCTACTTCGGCAAGTTCAGACGCGGACGGGAATCATGGATTTCAAGTTGATCTTGAGTATTACCAGGAGTCAATCCTAACCGTCAATGAGAGGAAGAAAATTTTGTACCCCACTTTCGTTACGAAGTACCTTCGCAACTGCCAGAGGATAAACGAGATCTCGCTGTGCAAGAAAATGACGAAAGCAGCGTTTGGAGAGCCGCGGATTTTCTTTGCCGGCGAGAATGCGGAGCCACGACGTAGCTTCAATGAGCATCATAATGTGGATCTCGTCAACGTGGCGAGCGTGATCCTGAAATTGAAGAAGTACCTTAAGCAGCGTTGTCAGAGGTAAAGTAACGATCATAATTGAATGTTTCTCTTTTACATTAAAAAACGCATCTTCATTAAATCTTCAATCAACAGAGACGCCGCCACCTTGCCCAAAAAGGTCCATGTCTCCTGCCAGAGTCCCAGGCATCCAACCCAAGACCAGAGCACGAACATCAGCCCCGCGACTAGCAGCACCCCTCCTCACTGCAACAAAGGCATCCAGTGCTCGAAGAGCACCGAGTTCCTCAAAGTCTCGCCAGACCTCAAATTCTTCTCGCGCTCGTCTCTCGTCATCAACGTCGACGAGAGCAGCAGCAGAAAGCCGTTGCTGCGTCACCGACCGCATCAGCAGCCGCAGCTGCAGCAGCAGAGACGAAGAGAACTCTTGACGACTCGCAGTTCAGCCGCGCCGTCGCTCGAGTACGTCGCCAATTACAGGACTCGCGAGCGCGACCTGCCCAATTTGCGCTGCTTCTCGTCTAGCGCGATTTTCGGCCTGCAGAGCGGAGATGCCAGGATACGGAGTGGCGTTGCCGCTGATCGGACTTTTAGCGAGAGATACAACGTTCGTACTTTTTCAATGCTATAATCAAGGATCGTTTACTTAATGTTTATAATTGAACGTTTCCTTTTCAGAGGAGCTCGGGCTACAGAGAGGGCGGCCAGAGGAGCAGAACACGTCGCCGAGGTAGGCCGAGCTCGGAGCGCTTGCGCGAAACGATTCGTCGCACCGAGGACGAAATGCTGCGGTACTCGAGCTTCGTCGAGGACGACTTAATCTCGTTCTACCGTGGTGGTAAGGCCGGCAAGTCGGTCTCTAGAAAATCGCGCAACCTCGCTAAAGAAGACATACTGGCGGTAAAGAAAATCCTGCTGGAGGACTACATAACAGAGGTGCAGGAGATCATCAGGTCAGAATCACGGAAAATAGAAGAGGAGCGCGAGGCCAAGATCCTGGAGAGCGTGAAGAAGCGTATGGACGAGGACCTGGCCGGCTCGGACGACTGCTGCAGCGACAGCTGGCACTCGGTCCTCGACTGGCAGCCATCGCCCTGCAAGAGCAGAAGTTCGTACTTCACGGCCAACGAATCGTTGCCGAGGAATTTACCTTCTTCCTGCTGCTGCTGTTGCTGCAGGGAAGGGCGGAGGGAGGTCTATATTGGTCGATCCCGTTGCTGCTGTAGGCTGGACTTTGAAGTTGATAGCTCGTGCAGGGAGAGCTTGAAAGATTGCAGATTCTGCAATCGCGAAAGAAACAGCCGCCTGAACAGTCGAGACGGCTGCGTCGTCTGCAACGAGAGCAAGCGTATGTGAGATTTATACACATCTATTTGATGAAACCAGAACCAAACCATATACATAAAGCATACTTTTTACAGTCCTCAATTTTGATCGACTAAAAGAAGCAAACATCTCGAGCGCAGCGAAGTCGAGTCACTCGGTCGATTCGGGGGTGCACGTGGACTACTCGTCGCATCGCTCGAGCACCGGTGACAACTGGCCGTCTTCGTCTGGAGACGATAGCAGCCGTGGCGCCCTACTCACCGGCTATCGAAGTAGCGACAAGGCTAGCAGCGAGGAGGAGACAGTGGCGGCTGCTAATTCGACCTGCGGCAGCTGCAGCGATGAGGTGCTTTGTCAGAGGGTAGAGAGCGCAGTGAGAAAGTTCACCGAGGAGCTGATTATTTGCGAGCGCAGGGCCCGAGATCGATCGAGGTCTATCAAGAGGAGACGGGATAAGCGCAGGGTAAGTGTGGTTGGTAGGTTTTTTATTTGATTTGATTAAGGTCTAATGTCGAAATTTTTGATAGTGAAAAAGTAGAGATTTAACAATCAGAGATGAATGTTTAATGTTTGTTTAACGATTATAATTTTAATTTAAAAAGAAAATTGTGTAAATTAAAATTATGAGAAATTATAGCTAATAATAGAGAAGAATCATTTTCAGCAATTTATAGGTTTTCTGATAAAACTGTTACTTATTTACACAAAGAATTTTCAGTCGGCACTTTATCGATGTTTAGTTCTAAGATTCGTCTAAGCATTTCCGGTAACAGAGCTTTCGCGTGATCAAAATTACGTCGCCTTATGCTTATGAATTTTCAAACACCTTTCCTATCAATAATTTTCATGTATTCTATACTACTATCTTCATCAGTTCTCGAAAATTCCATATACCCATAATTACCCTTAACACACACAATCTTGCATAATACGAAAAACATAAATTTTTCATCATCACACTGAATCGCTCACCCAAAAACGTTACAAATTAATTAACTCACATTCTTCCATAAAGCGTCCCTATCAAATTAACCCAAGCTTCTCTCAACGCAGCCATTCACACCGACGACGGATCAAAGCTCCAGCAGCCTCTTTAATTACCTGAGAAATTCGTGCTGCTCCAGCGAGGACGAGCGCATCGCTGGGATATCGACGCCCTCCCTCGTCTCCCTGTCCGACTCGGAAATCCCGGCCACGCCGCCCCGGATGCCGACGTGACACCTCGACGGAAATTCGCCTTCGCCCCTCCATACATTGACTTGTGTCGTCCTGTACATATATACGTCGTTGCCTGAAACTGTTCGTACGTATTTCGTGCTGTCTTTTTAGAATAAAACAAAAACTTGTGCAGTGTTGCTGCTTTGATTTTTTCATTTGGTCTTTAGATTGCGGATTAAGAATTTTATTAATTGGGATTTTTAGTTAATAACTATTTAAACCTTGACTGAAGCCAAGAGAATTGCCACAGATGAAATAAAAACCTAGTTTAGCCACAGTAAACCCTTATTTTAACCTATTTAATTTTCCACTCTTCTATCTAAAACACTAATTAAAGAAATAAACAGTCGAGCCGTCGACCTCATCGCAAAGAAGTAATTAATTCGAAGCGCGAAAGAAAGTAGCCGTCCGCAGAATGAGCGAGCTATAACGACGTAGCGCCTCGCGGTCTACTTGTAATTGAGGTATGCCGAGATGCTGTAGCTCGCCCGGCGACCGCATCATTAGAGTATAGAGGAGAAACTGGACGTTTTCTCGAAGAGAGTCCGTCGTTCTCCTGCGGTTTCCTTTGAGACAGAGCAATGCGAGCGAGCACGACTGGCCCGATGTCCAGCTGGGCGGAAATGCAAAACGCGCCGAGCTTCTCTTTATCTCGCTCGATGTATACTTGCTCCTTTCGGTGTGTCTATATGTGTAGCTCGTCTCGTTGCATGTCTTGGTCTGTATATGGGTTCGGACAGGCTGGTTACGGCTGTCTCTGGGTAAAGGACGTTGGAGCTGGCGGATATGGCTCTTTTGTGCATGTGACAGGCAACGGTTGACTATACGGGAAAATTCTGCACTGCCGATTTCGTTTTTAAAGTTGAGCACGAGTTTGTCTTTTGAGGAATTCGCGGAAGTAGCTCGACTTGTTTTAGATTATTGTGTATGCGCGGATGCGACATAATTGTTGGATATGTGGAATTTATATTGGCTAATTATATTCTTGTTATCTGTTTGTTTTGCCCTGACTTAAGAAGTTTCTTAAGCGCTTAGATTATTTAAGTTAACTAAAAGCTTTGAATAGTTAGGCTTTCTTTTTTCTTAAATTTTGTAAACATATACTACTATGGCCTAACCCGCAGTCGTAAGTAATATTAGCAGTAAGGCCTCTTAATTAATACCTATTTAATTTCTTATTCAAACAGTGTCAACTATTTCTTCACGTTTAATAAAACGCCTTTCGTCGTAAAAAGCAGTATTTTACTAAACGTTTTTAAATTTTCTTTTCTGTTTGCACTCGACACCCCCCTGTTTCTTGCCCCATCCCCGCGCTCGAGTCTCTCGAGGACTGGCCAGAAGAAAGGAAATAAAAAATAAATGGACAGCGCCGGTAGCCTCGCATCGCCGGACTCGTGCGTCCTTTTAAAGGAAAGAAGAAGCGAAATGCGGCTTGAGAAGGTTCCATGATCAAAGCAAATGTTTGCCTTCCGTGCAGAATGCGAGGATTTCGCTGGCGCCCCGAGCGCGAGTGCTTTTGAACTGGCCATTTCGCGAGCCGTTCACACAAGTGACCTCTTTTTCACCGGGAATAAGTGAATTGTATTTTGCGTTATTTTATAAAGCTAAATTCGTCGAATTTTATGGATCATTTAATTGAATGACTTGATGTTTTGAAAATTAATATTGTATGGTATATCTACGTTTTATATATTATGAATACGGGGCAACAAGAGCTTCTTCGATTTCCGTCGAACTGCAAGACTCTTTATACAAAACAATTTTGCATTCTTCTAAAAAAATTTAAAATATACCAAATTCAGCAGAGCTTTCTTGTTTTAAGTATAGAAGACAGAATATATTCTTGAATATTATCGAGGTTAGTCGAGCAGCTTTATGAACAAGCACGAAAACATACTGATAGTTTAATAGTCATATACTTATATATGTATTTCAAAATCTCATGCTAGTGAGATAATAATGACCTCGGCTTAAGATACATCGAACAAACTTTGACTACAGTTCACTTAGATTTTTCGAAGAAGAACGTCGGTATGTGGACTAGAGTGAGTGGACTATTTCATATTTGTTGAAAAATTGTTTTGTTGTAAAACTGTGTGTATATAAAAATCTTCTCATTAGAAAGTGAGTATAATTTGTATAATATGAATTTATATTAACACGTTCAGGACGACATGAGTCAAACATGGGTCATGATTTTCTTGCTCCAGGTTGAACATGACCCATCTTTGAGTAATGAATTTATTATTATAT
>UELX01004891.1:0-15838 GCA_900480035.1 Eupelmus urozonus | reverse complement strand
AAACGTGTTTCCAAAGCGATTTGACGAAACTCAAAATTTTACTATTACAAAGCTTCCTCTATGAGGAAGCAATTTAATTATTAATAAAATTAACAAATTTTACGGGGATTTTGCGGGAACACGCATTTTCTCTTGTCCGAGATGTCATTATAATAATTAAATTAGAAATTCTTCTAACAAACGTAATTGTTGAATCGCAGTCTTGAAAGGTTGAAAAATTGGGATCACTTTTATACAGTTCTATCGCAGCTACAACTCGTTTATCAAACAGCTATCGTTGAAAATATATTTGAATTGCGATTAAATAAGTATCTATTAAATTTCTAAAGGAGTATTTATAGAATTTATGTATCTGGTATACTAATAAACAATTCATTGTTAGTTCATGTAGCGCTCATGAATCAAAAACGCTTCCAGTGCTGTTAATCTTAACCATTTCATCAGGTGTCTATGTAAAAAATTTAAATTATTTATTAATAATTGTAATATTGTTACACTACCATTTATCATAAAGCGAATTATATTTAATATTATTTTATATTTTATGTGATATAATTTTTTGCTATATAAATATTAAATATAACAATTATTAAAAATCACTTAAATTCATATACCCAGATCTTTTTCAGCTTCATTACAAGATTCCTTAAACATTTTATTAAATGTCAAAAATCCGAGAAAAACCAAAGTTTCTTTGTATCATCACAAGGATGTTGACAAAATATATTGTTATCATTTATTCCATATGAATAGTCCCCACGCCTCGATTCCATGAAGCTCCATCCATGATAATACCGTCCACGTAAAATTCTGTCTTATATGGATACTGAATTACTTCTATTGAAATCTTCGATAATATTGAGCTTATTACAGAGTTTGTTGTTGCAAAACTTGCTATAACCTATTTTCACAAAAACATTGAAAATTAAAATTATTTTTAAGAATGATAAGACTATTTTGTAAATCATTTTCTTTACCTGAACCCACTTTCCGCGCAAAGGTTGTAACATAAGCATCAAAGCATGATCAGCCCTCGTAGACAATTGGTGATCTGACTTCTGCTGGTTTTCCCCTTAACTATCCTTTTGTTTAAATTTTGAATAGCTAGCAAATATTATTGATTGAACAGTTCAAATATGTGCTTATTTTAATAATGAACATATTTCTTAATATAACTATTATTACATAACAAAAGTGAAAAAATTAAAGTTTTTGAAAAAAAAATAGAAAAATATTATTGTAATTTGATTCATATACACGATCACGCAATGCGTAAATGGTTGATGAACATAGAAAAACAATAAAAAAAAGAAGAATACGCAGAATGTTACACATCCACGATTTTGTCCGCCCCCTTCAAATCCACGTTCCTTCATTCAATGCCTCATTAAAATTCAGATCGCACCGCATACTCATTAATCAAAGCCAAGGTCCTTTTGATTCCAAAGTACAATAAATATTGGTCGCACGCGCGTACATGTAATTTATTACACGAAAATTTGCGCATACTTCCCCGATTGCGCGATGGCCAAACAAACGTAGACCGGCTTCTCACCCGTTGCGGGTTTCGCGATTCGTTAACAGCGACGCGACACGAACCTGTAATTCCCAAGGGAAAAATGCCGGGTGTGCCTACGTGGAGAGCGAACGATGTAATTTCGTTACCGCGACGAGCATTAGCTGAAATTTTGGAACGTCCAGTTTTGAACGCACCAAATTATTGCCGAGCACAAATTGTGTGACCCAATAACGGGCTTCTTCTTGCTCCTCTTGGAATTTTGGCGAGTTTTGTAGCTGGAGGACCCGACTGGTTTCACTTTCTTATTGAAGGTAATAAAGGCGAGAAAAATAAAAAATTTGTTCAGCTTGGATTTACTTTTACTTTAATAGAAATGAATGCTAGATTTTCTTAGAGTTTCTGTAAAATTAGTAAAAGTAGGTTGCTTTATGAACAATACAATCTTAGTCATAAAATTGAACTTAAATAAAACTCAATCAACTTTAAAAAATGAGACCTACTGAACTACGTTGATAACAAAAAGTATATAGATCATTAGTTAAATTAAAATCAGTCTAAAATTTTTCATAAATTACTTTTTATCAAAAATAACCAAAATAAAAAAATCGGCTTCCAGAATATAATTTTAAATTTCTATTTTTTTTTCAACCTGTTATTTTTATAATCCCAGCTACTGCAAATGAAAGTGCAAATCGCTCGACTGCGTCCACCTAAATTACGTTCCTCGATGCATCGGCAACCGATTCAATCCATCTCCCGATACACCGCCCAGCCAAGACCATAAAAAAAATCCCTCCCGAGCTCCTCTCGGTCAATTACAATCGACTCGTCTCTTAAAAATCCCCGATCAGCGATCAAAACTCCACGCGATCCCTCCTATATACATCCTACATACAGCCACGGCTCTCGCCTAGACGGACAGGGGCCCGTTAGACACAGTCTGGCTCGCGTATGTCCGGTGGCCGCGTGCGTTCGTCTGAGAGAGAGAGAGAGAAAAAAAAACACACACGACTCTCGTCTAATACCGTAAACCGTCGCGATTTTCCGTCGAACGTGTCGTCGAATTACTATTACCATGCGCGCGCTCGGCTCTAACTGTAAAAATTTATCTGCCTCTGAAAAGTATACGAAATCGCGCGCGCCTCTGCGCAGACACAGCCGCGGCTTAGGGGGTAAACAATGAGGCGTCTATCCCCGTTAACCGGCAGCGCGCTAGCACATCTCTGTTCGGCTGAGAAATCGAGCGGGTCAGCGGCCCTACGTAGGATATAAGGCATACATACATGAGCCCTGAGCCTCGGACGCGCTCGCGCATTAATCAAAATGAGTTATCGAGCGAAATAACGAAGTGGTTTACGGTATCAAACGGCGCTCGCGCGCGCTTGTAGGCATTTCGCGGAATTACCTGCGCTCACTCGCTCTCTCCCGCGCTCGCTTCTCTCTCTTTTGTTTCCGCGTGGTTTTCGTGCTTTTTCCCGCGCGCAGCGGCCATAGGCCGCGAATATCGCGATGGCTAATGGAAGATTAATGCCGAGCCGCGCCGGGGCCCTAACGAGCTCGCCGTGTATGAGCGCGGAATTCAGTTTGAGATGCGCGGGGGGTAATGGAGCTCGGATAATCCAGCTCTCTGCGTATAGAGTTAGGTTTTTTCGATTTTTTTTTTTCAAAGTGGGGCCGTCGCTGCGAGCTTCTTTGTGCCGTGGTGCTGCAGCTTTCCTTTGTGCGTGGATGTTTCTTGGGCTGATGGGGGTTTTGATTAGGGTGTGATTTCTCTCTGGAGGTATTGGCTTTTTTTGCGTGCTGGTTGCGAGAGGTTGGGATGCTTTTTTTAGGAATTCGGAATTGAAGTAGCTGCGCGTTCAGAAGTTTTATTTTCTGGATTAGTCTGCGGTGTTTTATTACCCGTTTGTTTTTCCTTATCGAATTGCTTCTTCTAAAAAAAATAACGGATCTTCGGTTAAAGTTTTTAGATGGAAATTCATTATGTAATTAGATTCTAAGAATTCGAGGGAACATGTCCCCGCAGTAGTTGTGCGCCTAATGTTACTTGTTAACTTTAAGGGTATTTTTATACTAAAACTTTGGAGAATGCAAAGACCGAGTGGAAAGCACAGCTGTAAAGAGAGAGAAGCTGTAAAGTTCATCGACCAGAATCTTCGGATTGTTCCTACGGAATGTCCTCTTCAGTTAAAAAAAGGTTAATCGGTAAAAAAATTCTTATACGCATTCTATCCCATTCTTGTCTTGAACTCTTAATAGCCTTTCTATATACGTTTTGTTTTATTTTATTGGCATACCTCAAGAACACAGTAACATAGTTGTAAACTTTTCTTCTTCTTTTGTCTAAAATATTAGTCACTCGATAAAAATATATTAAAAAAAATTAAAAACAATATATTTTAAGCGATGCTTCAACACTACTACGCACTAATTCATGAAGATTTAATCTTTCTTTTAGAATTCATCTGTGACTACATTTTAAACTATTTCTCCCGTTAAATGCTTAACCAAGCATGAGTATCATATTCTGCGTTTATATGTGACCATTTTAACGAACGCATAACATGTCGAGTCTAATCAAAGTAGTTTACTCAATCAAGCTTAGCTGGACGTCTTATGAAAACAAGACGGTCTACTATTTTAATCAAACATCGATTCTTTTCTTCATTAGCAAACGCTCTAACAATTTCCCAGAATCCAGCGACACCGTTTTATAAATTTTAACAGGCATCGCGCGCATCATTATCGGCAAACATCGGCTTCTTGATTGACAGCTCCACCAAAGGTACCCAAAAGAATCAATAAAGCTAATAATAAAGAACTTTCCAAGAAGCCAATGAATCCCACACCTCATTACAGTCCCCGCAACGACAAATCCAAAGGCAAACAAACACCATAAAAAAAAGCAGCAAGATAAGATATACCCTAACAGTGATCTTCGGCAACCGTAAAGCAGCGATCCTGAAAAATCGGAATTTCTCCAAGGCCCCATATCATCCTGGAGCAAGAGTCTCAGGGAACAAGTGCATTTATGCGTCTCGGTGCTCCTCTGCGAAACGAGCGCCGGCGTTCCAGCAACCCAGATATCTGTCGTGCTGGAAGGGGCATCGCGCGCACGGGCAGGCGCAGGTACCGTTAAAGAGCCGCTCGCATCGAGCCTCCAGGGCGACACGCGGATGACGCGCGCTCTGGCTTGGCGCATACCGATCCGCTGCGCTTCTATATACTGCAGCCGCCAATCAATCGCGAGCGAGCTGGAGCCTAGTTGCTTCCTGATCTGGCTTGAGCTTGAGCTGGAGTTTTTCGGTGGAAGGTTTGAGGATGTGGGGTTTTGGTTTTGAGTTTTGGAGGTTGGATGGGTTTGCTGAGATGTTGGAGGATTTTTGGAGATTTTTTAGACATTTGTTGTGTTTGATGGAAAATAGTTTATGTAAATATAAATTTTATGTATGGATTGATGGCTTAATATTATCGTGGTTTTGATTTTGTGGATAAACTGTCGCGATAAGATTATTATATTCTCACGTGTAGGTTAATCTCTTCGTCGATTTCTTCATAAATATTCATTTTTTTAAATTAGAGAGTGTGAGAATGACGATAGTTCTATCCAATATTCAATCAAATTAGCAATGTAAATTGCTAAGAGAATAATTAAAATGAATAATTTTTAACTACTGTATGTATGCACAATACAAAAGAAACTGAGAGGTAGGTATCTAGAAAATATTACAATGTATCATTTTAAAAAATAGAAAATTACTTGCACTCTTTGAAATCCTGTCTTCAGCTTTATAAGTCTATGCACAAGTAGCTCAATATGAAAATAATGAAGGTTTTGTATTTCGAATAATTGAAATGACTAGTAAATAAGCGTTGCTTTCAACACGAAACAACTTTTAAATACTGTTACAAACGATTGTCATAAACTTATATTGACAAGAAGAAAGCAAAAAACAGTTATCCCAAAAAGAATAAGTAAACCAGAGAAAACAGGCTCTATGTCTTATTACCGATTGACAAATTTACCTAGAAAGCCATCGGCCGACTAACGATCGCTTTTGCTAACGCGCCCACATTCTCACTTTGAGCGCTGCAAATTTCGACCGAACTCTAATTCAGCTCACAAAAATCGCACTTTACTGCCTCCAACCTGCAAATTTCTCCGCCTGAAACATCCACGTACCCACACACTGCTTCTCTCTCATTCAGTAAAGTACATAATAGACGTGCCGCGCTAGCGCTAATATGCATATGCGCGCTCTCTAATTTCTCAGAGTTTCGCGCTCGGTGAAAAGCCACTCTCCCTCTTCCCTGCTTTTTTTACGCATCGCGTCCCCCTTTTTTCACCATCTTTCCACCTTGTCATCGTCCCGTCGATGAAAGTGCAGGCGAGTTATGTGCCACGACGCGGCGCGAGGCTGTTTTATCGATAACGTGGCGCGATCGGTGTCGTCTCGCCGGTTATTAGGCATGCTTTCTTTAACCCTTTACCAAGTACGGGATCAAGTGTAATCGTTTTCTATCGAAACTATGTGTGTGCATGCGTGCGTATGGTGTATGTGTGAGTGGGGGAGGAGGATCTCACGATGGGTTATTTGTTAGGTACTGAGGCTAATTTATAGGAGTGATCGGAGAACTTTGACTTGGAATTTATAATGTGGGCTATGCATAATGAGCGATTGTATTTTGTCGGAGAAAAATACTTGAATTTTTGATAGACAAACGAGCGGCAGGGTGTGACTTTGGTATAATAATTATACGTATAAAATGAGATTAGCGTTTTATTTATTTTGGCATAATTAAATCTTCATAGTTTAAAGAAAGTTAAAAA
The DNA here is from genome assembly GCA_900480035.1 of Eupelmus urozonus. Classification (NCBI taxonomy): domain Eukaryota; kingdom Metazoa; phylum Arthropoda; class Insecta; order Hymenoptera; family Eupelmidae; genus Eupelmus; species Eupelmus urozonus. The sequence continues at coordinate 9,488 of UELX01004891.1, read as the reverse complement.
AGCTTTGTCTTCAATACAAAGAAAAGCGCTTAAAAAGATCCCTCTTTAAAAACGTACAATATATCATCGAAAGATTAGCCTGTGTGCATGATTTATTATAATAGTGACTTGGGAAAAGGATTCATTAGTTCAAAATGAAGTTATTGATAGCCCATATCGTTCATCCCGAGTTCTATCTTCATAAATCCAGTTTAATACTCGGAGCATACATCATCGGCAACATTTTCTTCCGAGTCCCCGTAACAGCGATCGCAAAATCCCAGCTCTCGAGCGGCACGCTGTCAGCTTCCACTTTCCGGGCGAAAAATATCCTCGCATCGGCGGCCTGTGACGCAAATCGATTTCGTCCTCGAATTAAAGTCGCGCCCCGTGTAATGTCCGAGGGGCAATTTGCGCGTCGCCGCCGGCGCGAAAAGAGCGCGCTGCCCCTCGGGCCAATTCGATCTTCGCTCCCTCGTGTACACGGGTATGTAATCGTTATGGAAAGTCGCGAGTGGGGCCCGAGTAATACCGCCTTGTCGATTCTCTGCCAGAGATGGGCCTGCGCTAGTTACGTCGAAAATAATAATCTTTTTTTTTATCCTCTTTTTCTGGATCGTATCTTCTTGGTCGCGGGGTTTTTTCTTTTGGTTGTGGTGTTGCTATGAGAGTTGCTTGGGCGATCGGTTTATTGCAGTTTGTTTATTGGATGTGAGAATCTGTGTAGAATCTCTCAATTTGTTGATCTTTATAGTGTTTCGGGCGTCGTTTTGGTACGTGGCACTTTCGATATGCTTTTTCAATGTAGGGTTTGATTGTCAATATCCACAAGTTAGTCTACTATTTGTAACCAATTTTGACATGTAATTTACTTAAATTTTATGGAACCTACGTGCTTCTAAAATTTAAAGTAAAATTTTTTATTTATTGTTTTGTTTATACTTATTACTATGGTTGAGAAAAATTATATAAAATCAATAATATACTTTTATTATTATTTAGTTAAATAATTATTAAACTAAAATTTTGTAGCTGAATGAAATTTATTTAATCATATTGTCTGGTAATAATCTCTTTTTATTAAATACTAAAATATTATTCTAACAATTTTGCAATACATTAAAAATAATATTGCAAAAATATTGCCACAATAATATTCAAAACTATAGCTGCAGCAATATTATGACCACAATATTTACAATATTTTAGTTAAACTAGAATATTACCTCAAGATTTTGAAAAGATCACGTCACTAAAATGTACCATATAACCAATAATGCCGTAATGTTACTACAATATCGTATCTTTCAGTACACTGCAAAAAATAAAAAAGCTATAAAAACTTGAACAATACCACGTACAATAAGAAAATATAGTAACAATATTATCAGAGTACTGCAACATAAGTAAGCGCAAAACCTAAAAGTTGCTAGAAAACCTTTTCTCAAAGTAATTGGATCATCTAATGTGTTACTTTCTGCCAACCCGACGCAATGAGCGCACGCGACATACGAGAAAATACGGGCGCCTCGTCATTTTAATGCTCGGCGCGAGTACGGCGCGTTCGCCGATTAGGAGGGAAATTGCAAAATGATGGGCTGTTATAAAAGCGAAATAGCGCGTCAGTCCTTTTTTCTTCGTCAACCTTGTCGTCGTCATAGTCGCAAAGTCGGTTTCAATCATAGGCTTTATAAAAACTTTAAGGAGGTCAATTTCGCGTGAATCGTGCCCATTAACGAGATAAAAAAGCAGACGCGTAGTCTTTTTAAAGCATTTTTAAGGCGTTAAGACAAGAATAATTTTAAAATGTCAAAGCTTTTATAATAGAAAATAAAAAACTTGGGTAATAATTTAAAGTTTTGGTAGTACATGAGCTTAATTAGTTTAAGCTTAGATAACCTAGCTAATTTAAGCTGAGTTAATTAAGAGCTATTTTTAAGATGATTTTTAAAGTATAAGCTATTAACTAATCCAAATTTCTATGAAAGGAAGCATTGATGAGTCTTATGCGTTTTATTACATTTAGGTACCTTCTTGTTTTTGTAATAAATAGAAGTAAAGTAAATTAAGATACAATAATTCCTTCAAATGTGGTATTGAAAGTTTTTATGCAATTTGCTTTGTATATACATAGTTTAAGATAATAACTCCTTAAATGATATATGTACTCACGAATCATTATTAATCAAACTAATTACTATTAACGTAATGTAGATAAGTCTTTAATTACTGCAAAACCAATTAGGAGAATTAACGTGCTCTGTATCCATAAAAATACCTAAAATTTTAATGAATGCTGCCAATGAAAGCATTATATCTTTATATTACATAGTTAGTTTTAAAACTAATTGTAATTTACATAATTCAATGGTTTTCCAATTTTCAGCAACATAATATCGATAGATCAAAAAATAATTGCTATAAATAATAAAATTTTACATGAAAAATAGTAAGTATATATAAGCAATAAATTAAAATAAAAAAATAAAATAGTTAAAATATATTTATTTTTAAACAACACTCTGATAAAAAAAAAATAAATTCGAGATGAAAAATGAACATTGGATAATGGATTTTTTATATTTTGGTTAATTAATAATAATTAAATTTTTTCAACTTATTATAGAATAAGAAATCAAAATTGAATACAATCATTACATCAAGTTAACATAGTTAATAATAGAAATGTAACAAATCAAAAAAACTACCGATGCGCTTTTATCCCCAAAACAAATTCTCACATCACCATCCGCAAATCCGCACCAATCGCATCTTAGATCCCGTCAACCCAAAACCCCCACCCAAAATCAAAGCACCACCATCAACAAAACAAACCTCCACCAAACCCCCCACCCACGCCTCCGCGTAAACATCGTCTTCCTCCGGCTCAGTTGAACGAACTTCCGCGTCCGCTTTCATCCTAAATGCGTCCCTTCCTCTCCCCCGCTACTCCCCATCCGTTCCTACATATATACATCCACTCCCCAAGCCAGACGCGCGCGCCGAGAAGTCGCCGAGAGAAGAAAAAGGGGGAAGAAGAAGCCGGACCACACCGGCAACAACAGCGCTGACGCGCTGCGATCCCCTTCGCAGCGACTGAAAAATAAAAGCCGAGAACATACAGCCAGGCCGAGAAAACAGGTACGAGAGGAAGGCCAATCGGGCGCAGTGCAAAAATCCTTACGTATAGCAGCGCACGCACGTTTTTTAAATGTGATTTATTCGCGAGCGTGCACCAATCGAACCCGGATTCTGATTCCCGCCTGATGCATTGCGCGCGCGAGCCGATTTTTGCCTGCGCGTATAGCAGGCACGTTTGCTTATGCCTGTATTGGTGGAATTCACGATCGGGAGAGAGAGAGAGACGTGTTTTTGGTTCCGCGCGGGAGATGCATTGCCTTGATTCTTTAAGGGGGAGGGGGGAGAGTTATATCGGCGTTAATTAAAAAGTGTGTTAATGAAAGCCGAGGCGCGCTTTTTTAAATGCCGATATCGCACCGGGCGATAAATCGTCATTACACTCGCACAATTACAGATGAGAAATTGCCGCTTGGAATTTATGCGGCTGTGAATTATTGAATTTGCTTTGCCGAGCATGCAGAGATCGGCTTCGTTTATCTTACGCGGGCGTTATAATAAAGGTGCTGTAATTAGTTCGGCGATAGTAGGTTGCTTTTTGGCTGGGATAAATACGTTGGGGCTGTAAAATGAATTTGTGACATTTGTTTAAGGACATAATCCGTTGCGTAATGTATATGCATTTTTACGGGATATGTCCGAAGTCATTGTTCGGTTCATTGGATCAGGAAATAAGGCATTTTTTTGTTTATACGGGGAGTCCATGCACCAGTGAGCCAGTGGAGCAATACCTTATTATTTATATTGTTTGAGAATAGTCGAGGAACGTATACTTTCATGGCGATATGGTACGTAGATTCAATGCGATATATCCTAATCAAATATTGTAGTTGTTTAGAATTATTTTTAAGATTTCTCCTATGGTATTAATTGCTTGTCAACATGTTCTTGCAACATGTTAGTGAGAATCTGTGTTGAATCTGCAATCTTGTATTTATCGATGTTTCTATCTAAATCTCAAAGCAATCATAGATAAAGCCAATTAGTCGTTTATAAGTGAATTAATAAGTATCTGACAGCTTGAAAAAAGTCGTGAATTAAAATTTACGGAAACGACGGAAAATAGGGAAAGTACACAAGTTTCCATAGAGAAAAAACGTGTCTGACTACTTCTTCCGTATCTACTTTCTAATATGATCGAATCGGCAGATCAGATTTTGTCAAAATAAAATATTGCCAATTAGATTACGCGATCCTAATCGGTACGGAATATTTGCTTGACATAAAACTCTTATATGCTATATAAATAATTATACCTATAAGAATAACTTATCAGTTTATGGGTGCATTCTAAATTCCTTCCACTTCTAAGTCCACCACGACACTTTTTACCAATTAAAATTGCACACCTTTGATTTACACATTCCATTAGTCTCATAAAACTATAACAAATTTCCAATATTACCCAGTCATCTAAGAAAATCATTCAACCAATTTCCAAACACAACTGACCAAACTTCAAATTCACAACACCCACAATCCTCCATCAAACCAAACAATCCTCCCCACGCAGCCATATCATCCAAATCCAACACGCACGTAACCGACTTCTCCGGATCATCGTACCGTGGCAGCCCCCCAAAACTCCTCTCTCAGCTCACCTGCCGCGCTCGAAAAAAGCTAGCCAGCCGCTCGCTCCGAGAAAGAAAGAGAGCGGCCGAAGACTATATACATACACACTCAGCCCAGAGAGAGAGAGAGAGAGAGAAAGAGAGCCTCTCGCAGCGTCCCGCTGCTGCACTATAGGTGGGGGGCACGCGCTCGGCGAAAGGAGTAGGGCTCTCTCAGGTCTCTCTCCGCTGCGCGCCTGTAATCAAAGAGCCCGTGCACGGAGAGCCGTGGGGCGCGCGCGCGCGCGGCGAAAGAGAGAGGAGCAGCCGGAGAGAGACAGAGCAGCAGCAGCAGCAGCCAGCAGCTCGGCAGTCCGGCTCCGCGCGCTCAACCGACTGTGTGTGTTTGCGCGGCCGCGCTCCGGGTACACAACCGAGAGACACACACACACACACAGGCACGTGACATATATACTCTTCCAGCGCGTTCTCCAGCTTGCCGCTTTTCTCGCGATGCGAGTTCCGTGAGTTATCCAATGGTGGTGATATTGTCGGGAGGTTTGAATTGAGGAGTATATACCAGTGAAGTTTGTGACCTGCTGGAATTTTGGTGGCAGCGGAGGGATACGCACGGAGGAGTGTACACAGCACCTGCGGCCGGGGGACGTCAGGCTACGTCAGAAGGTACACAAGCGGATACATATAGCGTCGGCGGCTCGTTGCGCCTGCAAATGCAATTAGCGGGGATTAGCCGAAGACTGGGTAACCCTTGGAGCGCGCGGCAAACTCGATTACCGCCGGGGGAATTCGACATTGACACACATGGTCCGCACGTGTCCGTCAAAGTCGCGAGTTCTGGAATGCGCGCGGTTTTTATTTTTTACGTTTGAGGGGTGGATTTGGGGATGGGGGAGGGATAGACGCGGAAGGCAGGTGCGCATCGGTTTTGGTTTGTTGTTCAGAGTTGGTTTATATGGAGCGAGATGGATGAGACGAGGAGGTGGTACTTGAAGGTTTCTATTTGCGTTGCTATCTTGATTTATTGTAACTGGTGGGAATAGCTTCGGTTCTCCATTTTTGTTAACGATGCAATGACGCAAATTTGTAGAGGATCTACATACGATAAGTTTCTCGAATTGACACTCGGTGAAATATGGGTTCGATTAAGAGCTTCGTTCGTAATTTATGCGCGTGATGGCAAGGCGTTACGGGAAATTCGGCGTCGAGCTGAGAGAAAGCTATCCGATTTCCCGGATCCAGGAAACCGGTGTCGAAAAATTCGGCGGAGATGTCACCCGGAGCCTCTCACCTTTTATAGCGATAAAAACTTTTACATCGTGATTAAACGACTTCGTATACCCATTCCGGTTTCCCACTGTTTCCAAACTTTTGAAACTCACTTCGGACTCAAGAGATCTTTCCAAACCTAAGCCAAAGTTCAAGCTAGCATCACACCAGGAAGCACCAGTCCAACTCTCGCTCTTTCCTTAACATAATACCCGTAAATGTTACAGTACCCAGGCTCGCCACGAGCTAACCGAAAAACCTGCGGGCAAAAACAAACCAGAAACTGCAGCCGGAAAGCAACGTATCCGCGCTATCCCGTAAGTCCACGGCGTCGATACAGCCGCGTGCGAGCAGCCGCTCTTTCTCTCCTCAGCCTCCCGTGCCTCACGGCTAACTGTACCTTCGAAATATTTCCCCGCGTGCTCCGCGCGGCTCGCTTCCCATATTTTCCGCGCTCGGTAACGGTCCAGCTCTCTCGCCTATATAAAAAAACAAAAGCCCGAAAAATAATCGGTAAAACTGACCCGCGGAAAATCGGTTTACGTATAGGCGCCCGCGCGAGCGCGGGCAAAAGAGAGAGGAACGGAAAGTCGATATATATACAACTCGCGGCGCGATTGTCGTGTGTGGAATGCGCGCGATCGAAAGGCACTTTCGGAGGCTGCGCGCGCGCGCGAAATCTTTGGGAAAGAGCGCCGGTTGAGAGAGGCCCGTTAAACGGCGAAGACGCGGGAAATCGAAAATGTGTGTCGGCGTTCTCTCTTTCTCGGATTGAGTTGCGAGTGTATAGAAACGCGGGATGAGAGTGTCGACGCTGTGTTGCAGGCATTCAAGTCTCGCGATGAGGTGCGTATTTATGAGGCGGAGGAAAATTGAACGAGTGATACGGATTTGAGCGGGGATGGAGGGGGATTATGCTGGGTATTTGCATTTGAAGGTAGAGGTACGCGGAGCGTATTGTTGTAATGCACAGTGTGTGTATGTGCAAAGTTACTTTGTATACTTGTAGCTGCTGGTTGAGCAATTGCTGATTTGAAAGTTAAGAGTTGATGTGACGTGCACCGCCGGTCGTGGTTTTTGAAAAGTGAGTGCAGGGTAGAATTCATTCAATGCTAGCTTTTTTTTAAATGAAGAAGTTTTAACGGTATTTAATAAGGAGTTAATATATTCAATTGAGTGATAAAGGATAGCTGATAGATATTTGAAATACTAGAATCTATTGACCTTTTATTTTTTTTTATTACATTGACTTATTAAGTCTGACTTCTTAACCTAGGCCCTTTAACTAGGATCCTCCCAACACAATGCACAATTCCAAACACACCTCTGTACTCCTAATCACACGCTTACCTCACCATATCAAACAACATCACTCCCAGAACAATTAAAATTCACCCAGCGCTCGCCAACACCATCTGCCAAACAACAAAACAAAAAAACCCTCGTCTCGAAAAACAACGCGCCTCTCTCGCATACCAAGCGGCATACCGTTGCGCGAAAGCGTAATATCTTCCTCAGACGCTCGCGTATATATACACACTTAGTCTCGCGAGCCCGAGGACTAACGAATGTCTCCTCTCGAATCGAGGCACGGAAATTAGCCGCTGGCAAAGGAGAAAAAAATTTATAAAAGCCGGAGGGATTTCAGGTCAGGCCGTTCGCTCCGGTGGGGTCATTGAATTATGTCACTTTTAGAATCATCGCGCAGGAGAGCCGAGAGAACAGCGTATACACATCCGATCATGCTAATTCATACGGGGAATACATTTCGCCGATGGGCTTTTCCTTAGTGTTTAAATAGCTAGGGGGCAGGAGGAAAAAATCGAACGGGATGACCCAGTTTGCTATGATTTGAAATTTCTTTGGCGCTTTTGCGAGAGAGCGAATTGTCTAATTTGCCGGGATGACTCGTGGCTCTTTGCTTTTTGTGTACGTTGTGATTTTCGAAAATTGCAAGCGAACTCGCCTGGGACTGGTGTTTAAGCGGCATTTATTTACTTATTGGGTGCAGCAAAGATTTCCTCGAATATTGTAATCGCGGGTAATTCGACTTTTTGCTCAAAAGATACTGACAGCCTCGTTATTATCATTCTCATTTGGTATTTTCGTTGACGGAAGAAAAAAAATATTCATTCTTTATTATTAGAGTCGACAGTACACACGCTACGGATTCATAATATTATGAGGGCAGGCATGTGAAAGCTGACGTGCGCCTGCGCTACCGACTTTGATTTCGCTCAATTGAAAAGCAATCACATTGATCATTATTGTGAAAGGAGCATTGAATAAAAATTATTTGATTTGTATACAATAAATTCCACGCTGCAGTTTGGATAGGTTGTTCAATATTTACATTTCAAATAATAAAATTTTATGTTGGATAATCAGGTAATTTGCTTTCAACAAGGTTCCAAACTATCAAAAAGAACAAAACAACGCATAAAATATTCGAAATTCGCAAAATAAAAAAACAAGAACAGACAGCCAACATCTTAACCAACCAACGAAAATCCTCTCAATTTCCAAAAAAAAAAGCCCTCACAAATTCACGCCACCAAGACAATACTTCAAAGAAGCTGCAAACCGCCCCCGGGCAACTCTTCCGCACGACAAAAAAATTCTCCAATCCGATAAACCCGAGCGCACCACGCGCTTTCCCTTATCCATTTATAGAGCAAGCGCATACCTACACGCGCATTTCCATGCCGGCAGCGGCTGCTCCATCCCATCATACGCGATATCAATCGGCGATCTCGCGGAACTGGCCTGGCACTGGCCTGCACGTATCGTTATACATTTCTCGACGATTGCCGTATATACCCGCGGCGTTTTAGTTCCAGTCGGGCCGCGCTCCGGAAAGAGGTGAAACTCGCGCGCGGTTAGGAAAAATATATACGGGACGAGCGTGGATATACGGGGGAGAGGCGACCGGTTTTTCCGTGTGCTGAGTTCTAGGATTGATTGTGTCTTTTTCTCTAATTGCTTTTTCGGAGCGAGGGATATAGAGGGGATAGACGTGGATGTTTGGTTTGGGTTTGATGAGTGCTTTGCTTTTGCGTTTCGAGGCTGCAAGTTTTTTTTTGGTTTAAGAGCGGCGTTATGTTTGATATTGTACTTGCGAGTGTTTCTGGGTAAAGTGTTTTTGTAAGGGTTATTTAAAAAAATTAAGCATTGCATCGTGTTTTGTAATAGCTTTTGTAATTTTATGTTCTAAAACTGATTTTCAAAAATGTAATTTGTTTTAAATATTTATTTAAGTTGTTAATGTTAGAATTTAAATATTCTAGATAAGTATTTCCATTGACTTCTGTAAACTGCACTATCTGGGATACTGCACGTTTAATTCTTAATAGTTACCATGTATTTATTTTAAATAAATAAATAAATAATAATATTAATAATAATAATAATATAATAATAATAAAATAAATTATAAATTATAAAAATTGTTAAAAGTTATTAAGTAAATGAAAAAAAAAACTAAAATAAAAAATAAAAAAATGTGCGATGGCCGGGAATCGAACCCGGATCAAC
>UELX01004890.1:0-15839 GCA_900480035.1 Eupelmus urozonus | reverse complement strand
AGGGTGGAAATGGCCCCATTTCCGCCCTGTTTACATTTACCATTGAGTTGTGTACGACTCAAAATGCACAATTCCCTTTACCAATTTTAGGTAATTTTAGGCTCGTTGGAAAAAATACGATGTGTAACGTGGGAAGGAAGGCTTTTTCAGACTCGGGTAAGGTGTTCAGTACGAGTCGCAGTCGAGGGCGCCGAAGACGCCCGAGGCGTAGACGAGTGCGTAAAAGAAAGAAAAAGCTAGAAAAAGCTTAATTTCTCCCCTTGTTCAATGTACTATTTCCACACGGCGTGCGGCAAGTGAAACTTCCCGCACGCTATGCATTTTCCTGCACGTTCAAGAGCTGTGCAGAAATGAGGACACTTCCCACGTGACAAATCGTACGGAACGAACTTCCCACATCTTGTATGAAAAAATAATGTACGTAACACGTGCAGGAAGTAGATGATCTCGCACGGGTGTTTTTATCACCCTCGCTTCGCTCGGGCGACGACACGACCGTGGGCGACAAACTACACCCGTGCGGGAATCATCTACTTCCCGTACTAGTTAAGTAATGTACTATTTTTCAAATTTGTAAAAGCAAGAAGAATTTTTTTAATATCTTCTAGATGAATCGGAATAAAATCTAAAAAAGGTTTAAAATGTTGAGTATTAAGACCATTTTTAAATAAGTGCCACAAGAAAAAATTTAAATGAATGAACTTTATACAGTGATTAATGAACTATTTTGTTTTTTTTATAATTTTTTAGTACTAAAAAGTAAAGTTATGACAAATAAAATTATTATGATTGCACTATTGACACTTTAATTATAGTTCGTAAAAGACTGTTTTACCGGTAATTTTGATTTAATGGTTGTTTCTGTTATATATTCATTTAAGTACCTAATTTTATGTATACAATCTTACATTCAAAACAGAAGCAGATATATTGATTCCTTTTAAAAAATGAAGCCTATCTCAGGTAGAAATAATAAATTACAAAAATTCATTTTTTTAAATTTAATTTTAAAATACGTTATCATTAACGTAGTTATACTTTAAAATATAGTTTGTTGATTATAAAAATTAGCAAAATAGAGAATCGTAAAAATCTTTGGATAAATTAATGTTCATATTGAAGAATTCTATCGTAAAATTTAAGATTCGTCATTTTTGACTTACACTAATTCAAATTTCACGTTACGCAGAAATAGAAAAAGCTCCAAAACGAGTGAATTTTAAATAAGTTTATCTTAAAACCAAGACGGTGAACCAATCTAAAATTTTGCAAAACTACTCTTGAATGTAAAAATTAATTTTATCCAAAAACTTTTCTATTGTCTATTTTATCAAGTTTTATGAATAATACACTATACGTTACAGCTCAATTAATATTTTTGATTAAAATAACAAGATAAAGACGATATTTTTTCAAAACGGAGAATAAAAAATGTGTTTTTTTTTTAATTATTAATAACAAAATTAGAACATTCTCTTGATTTTTTTAATAGCCGTCTGGCATAAGTTAAAATCAACCAGTACTTACAGTTTTATTTTTAATCGTTATCTTTTGCGTATAGTTAGTGATTTTCCACAAATTACTTTGTTTTGCAACACCCTGCTCAATGTTACGTACCTATATCTCGGGTATTACACTTACTACTAAATTAATTTTTTGTCAGAAAATCGGCATTTTAATGTCGACAAAATGTATGCATAAAACTACTCCAGCCTTCAATAACGATACATCCTATATTTTTAAAATTATTTAAATTATAAAAATTTAAATATATAGTATGATGTAAACATTTTTTTGAAGATTTTCAATCTGTTTCAATAAAAATCAACATAATATGATTCTCTTTTTTTAATAGTGAATGTTTTATCACAAACTTGAGATTTAAACGATTCATCTTTTAATACCGAAATTACAACATTTTTTAAATCTCATCATGCTTACATCATCCTGAAAGAATCTGAATTCTATTTTACTTTCTATTTTTATCATTAAACAAACTATTATTACAATTCTATACAAATCGCTATTAACTAATACTTACATAAAACATACATTTAAATAACTATTAATGAAAAAAAAAAAAAAAAAAAAATTAACAATAAACATGAAAAAATATTAAAATTTGAAAATCTTAACACTTTTATTAGTCTTTTGTATAATTACTTCTTTCACAGCATTCTATTATTATTTATTATATTATAATATCTTAAAGTGTTTTTATACTTGCATCAAAAGAATTTAATACATCATAATTTATTTAATACATCATATTTAACCTTATATCTTATAAAACATATAGACATGTAATTAAAAAATTGTGATTCTTCTGAAAATTAATGTATAAAATCAAAATATTGAGTATTCAATTAGTGATAAAAAATTACTTTAATTTTATTTGTCATTTGTATCTGTTTGATAGTTTTAAGCACTTTAATATTGTTAAAATTTACAAACACAAAAAACAGAAATTTTTAACTAGTAACTCTAAAAATTCAAACAAAAAAACCAAAATGATTTACTTTAAACAAAATGAGTAATAATAATTAATGAATTTCATAAAAAAGCCTATAATATTTTTTCCACTGCCTATATCTGCCAAAATAAATCTTTATAAAATAAAATGATTTTATTAAACTTTTAAAATTGAAATTTTAAGCAGCACTATTATTTCAGTAATATATTTTGCTTTTAAGATAATGAATTTAAACAAGTGTTTTAATTTGAAAAACATAAATTCAGCAACAAGTGCATAAATATCAAATATAGAAACCTTTAATCGATACTAAACGTACATTATCAATTTCTCAAAACTCAACTAACATTTCTGAATCAATCAGAAGGGCATCGATGCTTTAATTATTCTCAATTAGTATTTATTCCAGAAGGTTAAAGTCATAATCAGTCATTTTGCACAGACTGAAAGAAAACTATATCAGCCTATTCATATCAGCTGACATCCGTTTCAAGCTATTAACAACTTTTTCCTGTCGCATGCAATAGTTCCACTACAATAACCCAGCACAAAATTAACAATAGATCTGTACATGCCAATTACCTCGTTACTTTATCTCTTCCACCAAAATTCAATAAACCACCCGGGATGGAATATCTTCTTCAGGCAGTCCTCGTACCAAACCTCATTATCTTATCAAATTCGCCTACGTTATGCAATTACAAACCAGTAGGCAGATCTCAGCTGGACGTATATCGCTTTGTCAGACAGAGCAAACAAAGCTAACCAAAACATCGGCCCTCAAGCACTGCTGATAAAAGGCACTTGGTCAACTATCCACATTTCGCCTGCTCTTCAACCTACGCACCTACATCTACAAACGGCTACAAGTGTTAAAACTGAAAAAAAATAATGTAAAACAAAAGAAACGCGAGTGCGCGCAACAAACGGCGCGACAATGAAAAACTACTTTCACTATTTACAAAGGCGAGGAGAGGCTCATAACCTCCCGGTCGCTACTGCCTGCTGACACAGAAGAGTTTTACGCTAAAAGCGAGAAAACCACTCTCCCTCGCACACGCGCGCACGGGATGACGTGTACACAAAACTAGCCCGCGTGTGTGCGTGCGCGTGTGTGCTTAACGTAACGTGGTATTGGTCTGGAATAAAAAGGGAGAGAGAAAGAAGATGCAGCTCCAAAACGGCCACTCTCCCCCTTCGCGATGACTCAGCGAGAGCTCGCCCCATGGAGGCATCAATCAGACGATAAGTCAAAAGAGTCAGTGACTTCGAAAAGCCGCTCTCGCAGGGTATATATATAAAAAAAACTGACGAGGCGCGCTCTGACAAAAAACGAGCAGAAAAAAACGAGCAGACGAAACAATTATCATATATAGCAAGTCAGAGACAGGATTGTTGCTCGGTCGGTGTAGCAACTTGCCGCGTCGGTAAGTTCGCACATTACTCACCAAACACACACACACAGCGCAAATCAGAGAGCGGCCGAAGAGGTGGTAAAAATCATCGTCTCTCTCTCTCTCTCCCTCGGGGCGGTGTGTATGTGCTGTGTGTCTGTCAAGCGGGCATTTACACACAGGCCGATATATTCGCAGCGCGGCCAGCAGCCCCCCGCATTCTTTCTCACCTGTTGTCGGCCCGACTCTAAGCTCCGTGTCTACCTAAAGCAACGAAAACCAATCGAGGTAAGTGCCGAAAAACATAAAGCCGCGAAGCCAAGAGTCTATCCGCTTTTCTTCGGCGAGTCCGGCTCTCTCTCGAGTCGTCGGACATTTCGCGAGGTTAATACACACAAGTCGGGCGGCTTTCCCTTTCACTCGCCGCGGATCTTTGTCCCGTTGGTAATTAGAGGCTCGATTAGCGCGCGACGCTCCTGCTAGTTTACGCGCCGATGAATATTGCATGATTTCGGGTGTCGTTGATCGTTGGAGAAACGGCTGCCTTGGGAGATAAGGCGACGGCTGCGATGAGTCAGAGGACGGCATGCTCGGTATGCTTGTCACACGGGTGATTAAGAAGGCACAGGGCGTGTGAGGTGGCGAGTCGAGTTTTTTGAGCTGGGAAGCGAGAGAGCAGAGGGTGGCTTGCTGTTTTAAGAGGTAATTTGAGTTTTGCTACTTACGAGGAAACTTCTCCTCCGTGTACAGGGGCGTTAATTCCATCATTTTTACTGGCACATGTGCTCTCGCTTGCTTATCACTAAACTACTAAATTATGCATGACAGATAAGTTTTCATTGCCGCATGCGTTAGCTCTTTTTTTTATTGCTCAAAAAGAGCGGCAAGTGTTTGAATGCCTCATCTATTATTTGTGGCCTGTGAAGAGGCGTGCTCTGATAACTATTCCAAACATTTTAGGAAGATTTGGGATCTTGCTCAATAGCTGTTTATTGCTCCATCGTAATTGCAAGATCCAGCAATATGTCCAACGTTGGCAATTTGGAGCAGCAAATTGCAAGCTTGCAGCTTGGCCATGGCAGCAGCCCCAGCAAGACAGTCGAGCCTGGTAAAAAAGTTGGACCTGCAGTTCTGCCTAAGCCAAAAAATTCGCAACCACAGGTCAGCTTACATTTTTATGAGAGCAAACATTTTTATATGGTTCAACATTATTTACTAATCAAAATGTTTTTATTAATTGCATTCTTTTGATGGAATAATATATGGTAAATGTTTGTGATAGCACATATATATTGCATATGATTCACTATTGCGTAAAGAATAAAATTTTCTATTTATTTCTTTTAATAAAATAATTTTTTTTATTTCCTTTTTGATCTAAAAATAAAGTTTAATTAGCCTAGATTTTAATTGATAAATGGAATATACACCTGATTATTTTTTTTTTATCAGCACTTAGAGTTGTTTCAGTTCATGACTCATGATGACACATAGGCTAAACCTGTTTTTATTGATATAAAGAAAGAAAACAATTTAATTATAGTTGAAATTGTAGTTTGCTTTTTTCTTCATTTATAAAATTTAACTTTAAAGAAATTTTTCTACATTTATAAAATTTAACGAATAATTATAATTATGTGTAGGTACCACAAAGTTACTCTATAAAGGCAGCATCAAGTCCTTCGTATAGCACGTTATTAAATAATACAGGATCTAATGAGAAAACATCAAATTTGTACATGAACACCCCAGCACCATTCATACTCCCAAATACAGTGAAAAATGAGTATCCGCGATCTCAAAAAAATGGAAGTGATACTTCTAAATATTATCAGAAAAATGAAAATTTTTATACGAATCAACCACAAGAAAAATATGACCCTATGTACAGATATGATGACAAAAATTTTTATTCCAATATTGGTAATATGCCAGCACCACAAGTGCCAGTTACAAATGACAGATCAAGCAGATCAACAAGAAATGCAGTTTATAGTAATATCGAGCCAGCAATTCCTATACCAGTTCCTCAACCTGTTCAGAAGGAGAAGGACATTGTTTACAGTAACATTCAATGGAATATTACAAAGCCTGAAAACACTTATTGTAATATACCAGCTCAAGGCCATACTACAGGTAAATCATCTAATTTTCTAATGTTGACAAACATTGATTATCATCACCTACATCTTCACTAATAACCAGTTCAATTTATCTTTATTTAAATCATTTATAAATTTTAATTTTATTTATCTTTTTATTTTATCTTATTTATTTTTGTTATATTTTAATTATTTTAGTTTTTAATTTTGTTTTTTAATTTTACTTTTATTTTTATTATTGTAGAGGATTTACCACCACCCCCTGAACCTTTTGAATTTTGTGTACCTGGAAATTCCTTTCCTCCTCCTCCTGAAGAACTGCCACCCCCACCAAGTCCTGTATCATCCAGTTACAGTGAATTAAGACGAGCTACTTATCAAACAGATTTTCCATCTGAATCATATCCAAACGACATTTATGGACCAAGTTCACAGTCAAGCTCAACATATGAATCTATATATGAACCGATAAATCCAAGGCCTCCATCCCAGCTTTCATGCAACTATTCTGTGTACTCTGGATATGGTTCTGCTTCTCAACCACAGGGAAAAGTATCTCCAGTAAAAGAAGTAAGTATATAAAAAAAAAAAAAAAAAAAAAAAAAAACAAGAGGAAACTTTTTAATTAGATAATATTACCATTTATTTATCATCACATATTTGATAAAAAAACTTACATTAATAATATAATAAATTTGCTATTACTTTAGGTTGATGTATTGACAGATCTGCTAGTTCAAGGAATGGAAGACAATGGAGAAGACAGTGATATTTATGGTATTTGTGCCCAATGTGGAAAAAAAGTAGAAGGTGAAGGAACTGGTTGTTCTGCAATGGACAAAGTATTCCATATAAACTGCTTCTGTTGCTATGTTTGTAATGTTAATTTGCAAGGCAAGCCTTTCTATGCCCAGGAGGGAAAACCATGCTGCGAAGAAGACTACTTAAATACATTAGAAAAATGTTGTGTTTGCACTTTACCAATTTTGCACAGGATTCTGCGTGCAACCGGAAAACCGTACCATCCATCTTGTTTTACATGCGTTGTTTGTGGGCAAAGTTTGGATGGTATTCCATTTACAGTTGATGCTACAAATCAAATTCATTGCATACAATGTTTTCATAAGTAAGTTACAAATTTTATTAAAATGATGCTATTTTATATTTTTCAAAAACTAGTTTTTTTTTATTTATCTCTTTTTTTTTCAAGGAAATTTGCTCCTCGTTGCTGTGTATGCAAATTGCCAATTATGCCTGAACCAGGGCAAGAAGAGACTGTACGTGTAGTAGCTCTCGACCGAAGCTTTCACATTCAATGCTATAAATGCGAGGATTGTGGGTTGGTACTGTCTTCTGATTCAGAGGGTGGATGCTATCCTTTAGATGACCATGTTTTATGCAAAAGCTGCAATGCTGCTAGAGTCCAAGCACTAACATCTCACATGACGACTGAATTATAAACAAAAAAAAAAAAAAAAATACTATTTGATAGTTTATAAACTGACGTTTTAAAAACTTTTTACTTGGCTTTTTACAATAACATGGGTAAACTTTATAGTAATCATTTTTGTAATTCATATACAATTTATAACATATAGACTGAAAAATTTTTGACTTCCTTAAAAATTAAAACTTAATGCTATACTAATTAATAAAACTGGACGAGTAGTGAATGAATATTATGAAATTGAATAATTATCTTAAAACAAAACTTAAGTTTAATTGAAACTCATAAGAATTAAATTATTTTGCATTTGTCGACAGTTATCGTGTATATTGAGTTTGTAAATAGAAGATTATAAGACGTCTTTGCAATATGTAGGTATTGTTAGATAAATGATTTATATGAATGTTTTTAAAAGAATTAAGTCTGTGAGTGCATATGTATGTAAAATCGTGTCATAAATCACATACATAAACGCACATATGCTATTTATATAAGTATACACTTATTTGATATGTCGAACTTAAACGATACAAAGTTCGAAATTTATTTTGCATTTAAAATATTGTATTGTAAACTGTATGTTTATTAAAAATTAGTATTGTTGGAACAAAAGTGCGTATATAAAGTTAAAGATAATGATAAGAGGAAGATTTAGTATTCTAATAAAAAACTATTTGTAGGAAAATTGTGATGTTTAGATTTAATAGCAGATAATTAGCATCTATATACTATTGTATCAACTTATTATTGACGTTGCTTGCTTAATAAAAAAAAGGGTAATAATTCAAAGTATATTAACCAGTATTATTATTTACTTTAAACTACTTAGAATAAATATTTTAGGATTTAAATAATAACAACAAACTTTTATTGCATCATTTATATATTTTATATTTCAGATGAGATTTATTATTTTTCCCAGAGTTTTTCATAGATTTATACAGTTATATTCATAGCTGTTGGATCTGACTTGTCATTTATTATCCTTTCCTACTTTATGTTTTTTATTTATTTATTTATTTTATTTATTATGCATTGTGATTAATTTATCTCTTAAATAATATATATGCATCTTTTAATATAATATATATGTATCTCTTATCATATATATTTTATTATTGTAGAAGATCACTTAGACATTATAATTATGCCGTTTGTATTATAAATCTACATAACGTATTTTTGTAGAATTTGAGTTATACATTCATACATGCGCAAATATTTTTCGGAGCTTCGTGCATGAGCGATGCATAGTACAATGCATTATTTATTAAAAAAAAAATACTAAAATTAGTTTTTGAGAATTAAAAATTTATTTTCAATTAAAACTGTTCGCTTCAATTATTGAATTATTTTCAATTTTGTCATAATATTGATAATAAAGAATTTGATTACGATTTTTTTCAATTACGTTTAATTTAACATTGCTTATTAAAAAAATGTATCTTTAGAATCATTATTAAAGAGCTTACAACATCAAGAGTATGATGTAAAATACACATACTTTTTTTTTATATTTTTGTTTATCTTTATACAAATGTTAATATTTTATTACTTTAATATTTAATTAGTCTTTCGATATGTAAAGGATAATTTGTAGAAAGTAACAATTTTGGTAAATTGTGTCGAAAACTTAGAAAAAATTTGTTGATTATTTATAAAATAATTTGTAATGTTCCTTACAAAAAAAATGTTTTACAAAAGCATTTTAATAATTAGTTTTTTGATGATCAGAAAGTTTAATCAATTTAAATAAGTTTGTATATATTTATATCATATCAAATAGTGTTAACGAATATTTATAATAGAAAAACTTACAAAATAAACGAATTTGTTGTTATACATATTTCAACATTATTTTTAAAATTTGGCTGGATTTTGCAAAACATTAAAAATTTTTGGCTGATCAATTGAACAATATTAAAATAGTTTGATCGATTCACATTAGAATTTTCAACAATATTTATATATTATATGTATAGAAATAGTAATTTAAAATTAAATATCAGTTAAAATATGACCAGCTGTAAAATGTATATTATAAATTAATAAAGAAACTAAATAACTTCAATAGTCCAGTAATCTTTGGTTTGAAATATAAACATGGAATTTTTTTAAACATGAAAATAGATAGCAAATCCTAAGAATTAATCCAAAGAATTTGGCAATTATGGGAATAAGGAAATATGGCTACAGGCAAAACAAGTTTTGCATCTTTATGGAATCACTATTCGTATCTTGTAGAAAAAAAGAAAATCAGTAAACCATCGTTCGTGCACTTACTCCTTTTCTTTATATACTTGCATTAAAATCATTGCTTAATAGCACTGAGAACGTAAATGTACATAAACTTTATTTGATGACAGCTACATTCTATTTTACGTAATCTATATTTCCATTTTATCTGTGTCATTTTTAGGCAGATTACACGTTTGATTGATACAATCTCAAAAATTTACCTCTCTTTACGCGTCGGTTTTCATGTCATAAATATATTTTTGGTTTCATGATAAATATAATAATAATAATCAGTTATAATATTAATAATAGTGTATATTCAGGATAAAGTGGACAATGTACATTTTTCAGAGTCAACGTACTTCTTTGTACTACTCTAACGATTTTTAGTGCTTTTAGTAACATGTGCTCGCTTTTTTCTTAGCCTTTAAGTCCAAGGGAGCGTTTGTGTCACGTATTATATACATTGTGCTTTAGTTTGTTTTCAGGGAAAAAGAAAAAATAGCTACATGTATAGAAAAAAAAAATAGAAAATAAGTACGTTAAAGTTTCAAGACAGCAACAACAGTCTCTATTTCATAATGTCTGTAATTTTATATGAAAATTTTCATTAGAAGTATTGTCCACTTTATCCTTTTTCCCCGCAATGTCAGTTCAATATCTCTGATGTATCCTCCTTGTCTTTGTTTGAATTAAACATACTTAACGTTTCATAAATGAAAACACCTGTTTTCGAATGTGTATAACACATTTATAATGTACTATTTTTATGCTTCGCTATAATATGTCTAGCTTCTTTATAGATAGTTTTTACGAAGTACTTTAATATATCATTTTTTTTATATACCGCATCTGTACTGTTCCATGTTAAATTTTGCGAATTAATTTGCATACATGTAACAATTAACAAATGTCAACATCTTTGAAGAGGTGACTGCAAGTGAACGCTAAATTTAACATGGAAAATCGTGTCTGTTTTTTTTAATAGATATATTTATATACGTTTTTAATATGTTCACTTTTCACTGATATACATGTATATCTCGAGATTTACCGTAGAGGTAAATATTTATTTTCCTTTCACTTCCACACAATATAGTCACAGCCACCTCTCTCCACACTCAAGTAGATGCTCACGTAGTCAATAGTTTCGCCACGATACATACACGCAAATCCGTTCATACCCTAAATCCCAATGGCATATATTACTAATTAAATATTGCTGAGATTATTGACTGAGTTAACACAGATGACTGAAGCGCGCCCACTTTTTATTTTCGTTAAGTACTACTGTCATATTGCCATCACGTAAACTGAGTAGACCTTTGCACGCTCTGCAATATATATTTATATGTATATATATTTTTATAGCGTTTTCATGCGATGAGTTCTACGCATTAAAATATATATAGACTTAATAACAATAGTAAAGTCGAGTGACTCGATTCGTTTAATTGCTTAATATCAGTGAAAACTCAGTCAATGCGAATTACATGTATATAGAAATAGATGCCGAAATGAGCAGCTGCTCGATGTGCGACAATACTTTTATTTTCACATCGACGTCACCGAGTATTATACAATTTGGCTGCTTACATGGATTCGTTAATCTTATTTCTTATATCTCTTTAATCTTTGTTCTCGCTCGTTTGAACTCTCGCATTTGTCGTCAATACCAACGTAACAACGTATACTTTCACACTTCCAAATTCGCTGAATGATACTGAGCCAGCTGTCGGGCTCGTAAATCAATAAATAAATAGAGGAACAACATTCTTCAAACGTTTTTCTTTTTTTTTTATTATAACAACATTAGAGGCTCTTGGAACGTAACGCAACAAACGTTCAACAATACAACCACGAAAACAAATAGAAGGCACTCTTCTTTTCAATAAATTAGCATCTTTATAACAACTCACAAGTTTTTTTTCTAATTCTGTACTAGGCCATGTCGAATTATTCGCCGTCGTTAAGTTTTGTCTTCTAGACACGTTTAACGTTTTTATGGTTTCTTTTCTAAAGCTACGGTTAACTTGCCGTTATGCCTATACGCGTTCGTTCATCTGTCCATTGTTTTCGTACATTTTCATCTTTGCCTCACGTTATTTTTCTCATCTTTTTTTTCCTTTCATCTTTAAATAGACGATACAAGCTACAATACTCGTGACTGAGCTAACAAATTTCTCATTTGTAGATAAATGAAATTTATATTTATAACAATTAGGTAGAATATTATTTAAACTTTTACAATATTATAATAATTTAATTATTGTTATTTGCTTGGAAGCTCACAGCCAACACATTTTAATTCACCATTTTTTTTAAATATTTTATCTTTATTCGTTTTTGGGCACGGGGCTTCCTTTAATCTTTCACCGCCTCTCTCAATTTCCACTAAGAACTACACAGTGGTTGAGCAAATCATTACACGAACGAAACGTAACAAATAAGGAATCGATTAAAATAATAGATAAATAATCGAACAAATCAATAAATAATGACATTTGACATAGTGCGTATCGTTCTGCATTATGAAGAAGAAAAGAAAACAAATCGTAAATTAGCTGATCATCATGGCTCTTTAAAATAAAAATAAATAAAAATAGTACGGATGAACGGTCAGTACGATACCACTTTTCACGTAGAAAATAAGGAGGATGTGGCAGTGCCTTGAGCAACCGTATTTAAATCCCTTATGAAACCAACCCTTTTTAACCACGTCCGAAAAGACCCCGATTTTTTCCTTTGAACACATGACAGATCGCTCATATATTTGTACGATAACATTATTTTTTTTCTGCCTCTACCGTTCTCGGATCCATCTACCTACTCTAGCCTTGCTCGCGAGATTCATGCTTTTTTTGTCGAGCCTATCGTTTCGATTATTATTACATCATTACACGCATGCATGTAACAACGCTATATATGTTTTTTAGTTCGTTACCAATATACTTAGCAATAATATATCATTTTTGTAATATCGTTAATGTTCTTTTGCTCTTTTTTTTTTTGCTTAAGATGGATTTTTAGTTGATTCTTTGAAATGTATAATAGATATATAGTATAATGTATATATGCAGCTTTGCAATATATATGTGAGAGTGAATATATGTATATATACTATGTTTTGTATACATCGTGCCTCATATCTAATAATATAACTTTTGTATATATATATTTATATGTATATATAGATTCCTCTCTCACCTTTTATATATATTTTTTTTCGTTAAATCATCTTACTATAAATATTCAACAAGTCACCGAGAATTTTTCAATATATATCATCGATTAAACCAACCGGGTTTGAAATTTTTATCTCAGCTGCGCAACAAACGTACGATTCAGCGCAAAAAATTCAGGCCGCGTCGCGCTTAACCGTATCGCATTTAAATCAAACATTCGCTGCAGGACTTTGTTATTTTTTTCTTGAGATCACATCATACATATATATATTAGTGTGTATATAATCTAGCGAGCTTCTCGCTAAGCAATCGGATCGATGGACATAACAACGATATCAGCCCTCTGATTTTTGTTACATTTTTTTGTTGCACAAGGTGTCTACATTTCAATCTCGTATGTGTACACGTATGTCACCGAGGAACGAGTCGAGAAAAGACAGACAGTTGCGACAGAAGAAGAAAAAAGGTAATTTTTCTTGCTTTTCTCGTGTTGTGTGTGTGAGTGTCAACCGAGCGCCGATATACACATATTTTCAATACGTACACGATAAAGAGCAGCCCCCATTCCCAACTCTCAGAGACTGAGCGCCTGCATCTGATGGCACGTTTCGCTGAGCTGCTGCTGCTCTCCTGTGCTGGTCGTCTGCTGGGGCGTAGTCGGCGGAGTGATGGGTAGCCTTGGAGGCGCGTCACCAGCACCGCCGAGGTTCGCCTCGTCGACGGGCAGTTTGCCGCTCGTCTGCACGATGCCGTTCATCTTGTACTTGCTGCTCGTTTGGCGCAGGACGCTCGAAGCTTTGCCACCACCGCCGCGGCTAGACATGGACGAGGACGATATCTGATACCTGCTGCCACTGCTGCCGCCGCCTCGTTGGTGATGGGACGAGAGGCCGGATGAGGGGTTGGCGTAGCGCTGGCTGCTGCCGCCCGACGGCTGCCCGAACAGCTGGACCTGGTTGGGGTTGGGAGATGGTGAAAGATTTGGATGAGGACGTGTCATGGGAGAGTAAGACGACGGCGGTGGGGTACTACTGGCAGCTTTGGGGCCGCTGTTCGCCGCCGCCGCCGACGATGTGTTTACTGTCTGCGTGTCGGTCGCGCTCGTCTTCGTCGTGATACTATCGCTACTAGTCGCGCTCGTCGTTGTCGTGTTTGTCGTTATCGTCGTCGCGTTAGTATCACTACTGGGCTGTTCCGCGACTTTGGCGGGCTCTGCGGGATTGCTAATATTCGCGTCGGTAGCAACGCTGGGACTCGCGCTCGCGCTCATTGTTAGATTCGAGCCGCGGTAGCTGTTTACATTCTTGCGTCCGGGTGGCCTGTTCGAGTAGCCATCCGAGGTATGATCTAAACTAAAACTTCGCCGAGCGGCGTTCTCGTAGCCGAGGGCGAAGCCCTTTTGAAGACCGTGCGGCATAGCATAAGGCGAGAGCGAGCCGGCGCCCCCGTGCTGGCCGCCATAAACGAACGGCTGATGACCAGGCCGGGGACTTGGGCTGCCGTACTGGCAAGATTTCTGAGAGAAATAATAGGCAGGTGCCGCCAAATGATGCGGACCGCTCGTGCGTTTACCGTACTGGGGGTGGTGCGAGAGCCTCGCAGGTGGCGTCGTCACCCGGGGATACTTCTGATGATGCGCGAGACCCGGTTGAAGGGGTGGCCCGTTGAATTGCTTAACGTAGGCCGACTGGTGGTGCAGCAGCGGCGAGCCGCCGCCACCGGTTGGCGGGCCCTTGTAGGGACTGCCGACGAGGCCGGACTTGCCTGCGGAGTAATCACGGTATTTGACAGCGCCCAGGTCGTAGGGCTGCTGAGGCGGAGTTGGAAGCAGGCTGGCACCACCGGTGCTGCCAGCCGGCGAGCCGCTGTGATAAGTCGCACCGTGATGGGGAATGTACAAAGGTGTTGGATAAATGGACATGGTGCGATAATGAACGGGAGGTGTGCCGCTCGCGTCGTCGCTCGGTGCCTCGTTTGTCTGTTGTTGCTGTTGCTGCTGCTGTGATTGTTGTGGTTGTTGTTGTTGCTGTTGTGGTGAGCTGTTAGGTTGCGGGTGTGGCGCAGGGAGATTGGCTACGGGATGATAGTTAGGATAGCGAGTGGGTAAGAGATATTTGAGAGGAACTAGGGGCAGCATGGCCGCCGATGCGGATGGATCCGACGGCTGGCCGGCAGGCTGGGTTGTGTGCCCATTACCGCCGCCGCCGCCACCACCGCCGCTGTCCGATGTAGCAGTGCCGCCAGGCTGCAGCTGCTGCTGCTGTTCCGAATGGCTCGATGTCGAATGACTGTCCTACGGTTTTAGTTTAGAGACATTTATGTATGAGTGCGAAAAATGACAAATACTCTACGGGGGGGTTAGTGTTTGTGTAAGCTGAATGACGTGGTTTCGTAATCGTTTGCGGTTTTACAAAGTGACTTATTTGTTTTTCTGTTAGTAGTGTTAGAAAATGTGCAGATGAGAAGCTTACTTGCTTGATTATAAAGCAGATTAAACGAGTAGTACCGTTTAGTGAAAATCTTGATTGAAGAGCGCATTTAGCTGTTAGTTTAGCAACAAAATCTTAAAAGTTAAGTTAATGAGAAGTATGTAATCGTCAATAATATTGGTCAACAGTTCTACTATAAACGTTCTTAGTCTTTTAGTTTATTAAAATAATTACGTTTTACTTGGTAAGTTTAAATGATAAGTATAATATTTTCCAAAATTTAATATTTTAAGAGATCTCAATATGGCTCATATAATCCGAGTGAAAATATAAAATTTTATATAATTATATAGTAAGTAATACATATAAGAATGTCGTCTACTACCATGTAAAATGCGCAATGCAGAGGAAAATCATAGAATCTGAATTTAGTACGAGAGTTAAGTATATATTAAAATATATGTCAATCTCAATTTGACTAAGTGTTGTATTTAAATAATTTATTCCACACCCCACCCAAAAGACCAACTTTTGCCCCTGAAATACGGGGCGAAAGTAGCATATTTTTCTC
>UELX01004889.1:0-15843 GCA_900480035.1 Eupelmus urozonus | reverse complement strand
GAATACCTATCATTGTATTTTTACAGAACCAACGCCCACTTAGATATACGTCTTAAATTTTTTAGTTATATTTATAGAGTTATATTTAATAAATAAAATAATATTAAAATTATTGTTATTAAATTTAATTAGGTTCACTTTTAAACAAAAATTGAAAACAAAATTTGTATTAATTTTTGTGCTATTAAATTTTCTCCAGTTTGCTAAAGAAAAATCCTTACTGAAACGATCGCTGCTAAATTAAACAGAGGTTAATTCATATAAAGCGAATAACTTAAAATTTAAAGAATTTTGCCGGGCCGTCGAAAAAGCTGTTGAAAAATATATGTAAATGTCACGTCGTTTGAGCTGTACTTTTATGGCCAAAATTGTGACAACATATGTACGCGCAAAATTTATTTATGGAACTGTTGCGTGCTTCAAATTGTGTATGAAAACGAACATTTTGCTCTGTTTTGCACTCCTGAAAGTGAATTTTTAGAGTAGTAATCAACGGTCGAATTTTTTTTTTATACCCTGGGGCCAGTTCCTATGATATTATTGTCTGGGTCAATTTGTAAAATATAAAAGTTCTCTATTCATTGAGATTAATTTACAATCAAAAGGACATCAAACAAACTTGTCTATACCAGCGGCAAAAACGATATGCAAGGCTTTGTAAAAAATCAGAATCTTAAAAACTTCAATAAGAAATATACTTTATAGTCTAGTAGTATAACTTCCTAATCTTATCATCATTAATATATAAGAAAAAATTGAAGAAGAAAAATGTAAATAAAAACAATAATTAAACCTGGGGCCATTTTGAACAAATGGATTTTTCATAAAAAAATTGATTATATAATCTTTTGCACAGTTAGGTATGATCATAAATTTTATAATTATACTACTTATAAGAATTATTTATTAAATTTGTATTTATATATTAAAAACTATATATATTAAACATATATATTAAAGACTATTTCTTTTATTGCACAATAAGTACAACTACAAAAATTATTTTTTTATTTATTTGTTTTTTTCTAGAACATAGGCTTATTTTTATATATTCGGACTGTTATTCGGGCTATTGTTATCTACTTTACTGTAAGCGTTTTGCATTCGTTTTTAAAACTTATCTTTAATTCATTTGAACCTGAAGAGGGCCGTAGTAATTATTATTGAAATGGCCAAAATATTGTTATTTTAAATAATAAAAGTTAATAGTACAACTACACAAAGTCGTTTTTACGTTTTATGTACATTTTTTTAGATCTAAAGAAAGTAAGATATGATGTTTTTTAATTTAATATTATTGCTTTAAATTATGATATAATAATTGATAATGCGTGCATATTTGTTAAAGGGATTTATAAGCTATTTATTTTGACATGTTGTAAGAAATATTATGAATTAATTTTTCTAATATTGTATTAATTTTTATAAAATTTAAATTTTCGTATAAACATCAAATTATATGTAATATAAATGTATTTATTTATGTTTATTGTGAAATATAAAAAAATTCGCTCTCTATCAAAATTATTAATATTATTTACTGATAATATTAATAATTTTGATAGATAGCGAGTTTTAGTATAATATCGGTAAAGAAGGAAAAACAAAAAGAAATAAGCTGAGAAGAAATCCGTATTTAAAAATTTCTCTGCTTCATTCTGCGTATTGGCTTTCTACTTTCATCGCTGTGGTTATAGCAGTGCTACTATTAGTTATGAAGGATCCTTTCGAATTATATATCTTATAGCTCTACTTTCTCCCTTATGAGCGCATGCGCACTATTAGCTTTGCTTACTGTAGTATAGCAGTATGTCTACAATCCAGCGATATAGCTGCACGCTTAAACAGGGAGCCAACTTAAAAATGTCTTTAGAGAAAAACTAATCTAATAGAATTTGGTAAACTTACTGTTTCTCAGGTTGGCTTTTTGATTGCTTGCGTTTGCGTGTGTAATTTCTCCGCGATTGTAGACGCACTAGTTAGTACATTTAATTTCTTTTTAGCAAGATGTATCTAATGATATTACATTATTAATATTTCTTTTTGAAGTATAAATTATGCGCAATCTAATTAAATATTAAAAGTTCGAATTTTTCAAGCATTTCTTTGAAAGAAAAAAAACGTAGTTCATGCTCAGTACTACAAATTTGTTTTTTTAGATATCAAAATAACCAAAGGGGTCACAAAAGTTTTAAAAGAAGATTTTGAATGAGCAATAAAAGCTCGATTATCTTGTGTATAAAAAAGTTAAAATTTAAAAAATTACTTGTCCAGTTTGCAAAAATTGTAACCTCACTTTTGCTTGCAAAACATTCGACCGTCCAAACAACAAGATTGCTCCATTGAAGCAACAAACATACGGCTTGACAGGACACGTGGCATTGGTACAGCTCCTTGAGCAGGGTCAGTGTTTTAAAGTGAAGACACAGTTTCTATACACCTGGAGAATACGAGTAAATATAGCACGCATAATACCGAGCATGGAGGTGCAGTAGTCGCAAGTTTCCTGAGTGAGAAGAAGCCAATTCTTACGACGGCAGGCAGTTCCAAGCGAGAAGAGCCAACTCATGCGCCTTCAGATTAGATAAAAGTTAAGTAGCGAAACATCAGGTGAATTATTCCGTGATTTTCATAGTCGTAGTTGTAAATAGTTTTCGAATCATTCGTAACATTTTTAGACTAAGTTCGCAGATCTCGTGTGTGGCGATTCCTAAAAAGCGAATGTTAATGACGAAAACGTTGAAATTGTTTGTCATGCTATTGTGTCGCATTTTTTATCTATCAAAAAGAATAGTATCTACGTGAAAGAATAAATCGATCAAATCGAATGTAAACAAAGTTTACCGTCTATATTGCTAGTCAAATTTATGGGATTTTTAAGTTTTTTGTTATTAAAGTACACTTTGTTTGGGTTTCTGTATGAACTAATTTAAATGAAGTGACAATTTTATAAACTAGTAAATAAGTAAGTTCATTTTATTTTGCATAAAAAGTTAAATTGAAAAAGTGTTTTGATTCTGATTTTGAGGTTAAGTGTATTGTTTTGGTTTTTAACTAACTGATTACTATACAACCAAATTTCATTTTGCTTGAATTTTCAATATCAAAGAAAAATCTAAGAATATTTTATATTAAATACTCATATATATTTTTACAATGACAACTGAAGAAAAATTTAATGCTGCTGTTAATGTTATAAAAAATTTGCCAAAAAATGGATCTTATCAACCTAGCAATGAGTTGATGTTAAAATTTTATAGTTATTTTAAACAAGCTACTGAAGGTCCTTGTAAAAGTCCTAAACCTGCCTTTTGGGAAATTGTCCAAAAAGTAAAATGGCAAGCTTGGACAAATTTAGGAAATATGGATCGTTTAGAAGCCATGGACAAATATGTAGATGAATTGAAAAAGATTGTAGAAACAATGTCTTACACTGAAAATGTTGCAAATTTTGTTGGTAGCTTAGACTCGTTTTATGAAGCTGTACCAATTGAAGATTTAGAACTAGTCGTTGGTTCACCTTTAGATCACATATATCCACCTAAAAATTCATCTTCTGGTTCTGTGAAAGAATCGAAAGAATTTTCTAATAAGAAAATACGTACTCGAAGTTATTCTGGTAGTTATAATGGTAATCTGGAAAATACCATTGACAGTGCTTTGTATAATACGGAAAAAATTACACCACAAGATGAATATGAAAATGTACCCCAGCATATAGAAGATTATTATAATCAGCCATTAAACAGAGATTCTCAAACTCACAAACAAAATTTAAATCGAGAAATTATGTCTGAACACGACTCAGACAATATTTATCAAACAGATCTTAATATCAGTGCCATAAATAAAATTTTGTACAGCTTAAAATGTTTAGAAAATGATGCTGAACAAATGATGATTAGACTAAATAGTCTAGAACGAAATGCTGTTTTCAACAGAAATTTAAGTACAAAATAATTTTTGCCTGTTAGCAGACACTGGCAGCCAAGTCAATGCAATTTAAGAATAACTTTTTAATAAAAATAGCAAAACTGAAAAACAATTAAAGTTACCTAAATTTAATCGAAAACTAATCGATTAAAGTTTGAAAACAAATTTTTACTGAAATTGCAATAACTGAAAGTAAAATGCAGTTTATTTATCTTGTGATTTCTAACAAAAAATGTTTGGATAAGGTCAGCTTGGTTAGCAAGTTATTGACTACTGACAGAGAGTAATAATTAAAATTTAAGAAATTCTATGTATTGGTGCTACTTGAATAGATGGCTCAAAGAAGTTGTTATTGTTAAAAAAACCATGACATGTAACTATAAAATAGACTGTATCAAAGGAAACTTGATTTGTTTCTTAAAAGATTGAAGACTTTACAATAAAAGTAAAAAATAAATGGAAAAAGTTGATATTAATAAAAACATAAAATTGATAATGAATAGAATAAATATATTTTTACAAATGATAGAGAAAAAATTTTAAAAGGTGCATTGCTTTCATCTACTATCCAAAGTAGTACATTTTACAATATCAAATGTAATAAGCCTAAAAAAATACTGCGATATGAATGTTCACAGTTTACGTCATCTAAACCGAAAAAACGGAAATTCAAGGCAAACCAGCCATCAATTATTCTGAGTGCGTCATAAAAATCGCAATTACTAAACATCAAATCATAAGAAAAGTACATATATTTTTTCAGAGCTGCAAGTTATTAAACACTAAACTCGAGTTTGATTTTCAAAAGCTAAACTTCACAAAATAGTTTTTAGCTCGATTTAAAAGCCTAAGAATTTAAAAAATGACACTTGAAGAGTTATTAGAATTTTTTCTTAAAGTTAAAAAAAGAAGGTCAGAAAAAATGTTTATATTCATTTTAATGATGATACAAAGATAGAAAAGTCATTAAACAAAATGCTTTCTGTTAATCGATTTAAAAGGCGATGATGCAGAAAAGGGATGTGTAATTCCATCAACTTGCGTAGATATTAAGGAAAAAGCAGGTCTTCAGCGAACAAAGTTACTACAAAATAAACTTTATTTTTATCAATGTTTCGAGGCATTTACTACCCTACTTTTCAGTGCTACATAACAATATAATAAAACAAAAATAATAATAGTATATATAACAAAATAAATTTTTTAACTATAGCATGATTTTACCGGTCATTGGAATTGAAATGTTAAAATTTGGCGTGATTGATTGATTGTAATAAGTATACGTTTTCGTCGATAAAATTTTGTAATTTCTAGTTTTTTTTTTTAATTTACAATCATGTTGCAGTAATCTTTAATTATGTGATTCTAGTCCGTTTTATCCCAAATACTATGTGCAATATATTATATTTTGTTTTAATTCATTTTTAAAATTTTTCACTTCATTGATTTCATCGATATTTTTTTTTAGTCGTTAATAAAAAAAGCTATAAATTTAAACCATCCGTTGTTCTGTTTTTATAGCACGTATCATTTAAAAACTGCTTCTTCGCTATCACCTGACGTTCACATGTATTAAATTTGAATTTAATAAAGTATGAAAGTTTTATAATTATCTTTTACTTAAAAAATTTTTGTTTTGTGATCTATGATTAATATATACTATTTTTATTTTTTATTTCGTTATATTATTATATAGTCCTGAAGAGGGAAGATAATCCATTCACGAACGCTAAAGCTTTACTTCGAATTCCGTAAATATTATACACTATAGAATAATAGGTAATTACTTTTAGTAAGTGCTCAGCTAGCCTGATTGCATGTGGTTAAGATAAAAAAGATATTTACAACAAAAAAAATATTATATTTTATATGACTAAGAAAAATTAATATAAAGATTATAAGAAACTATCGGCATTGTATCATTAAAATTATAACTTTGCCACTGTTAATTAACGGTAATAAGTTTTAAAATTTGTTATTATTTGACATTGTTGTAATTTGTATAGTTATAATTTGTTAAGTTTGAACAAATTTATTGTTATAGATTAGATAAGAATTGTATAAAATGTTACATAATATAACGGTATAAGGCTATAGAGTTAGTAAATTAACCGAATTATGTACATATAGCTCATGGATCAATAAAGAAAACGAAAAAAATGTGCGTGTTTGTTTGCGAGCGTGCATGCATATCAAATCTAATTATTCGCGTTTATAATTTAAAAAAAAATTACTTGATCTTACAGATTGCTATTAAAATACTGCAATCGTGAGACAAGAATCGGAAATAACATTTTTACTTAAAACGTAATTAATAATAGGTTCTTGTATGTTTTCTTTATGAAAAAACAATGGGGTAATGTAAGGGTTTAATACACATTGTAAAATTTGCAGCTAAAGTGTGATAATATGCCGCTTGTGTGCGGTAATTGTAGGAATATGCGAGTCGTATGTCAGAATACATATGTACATTTATGTTTATAAAAATCTTTTGGTATCGAAATAAATAATAATAATAAAATAAACAGCCAAAAATAGTAGTTTTTATTTGCATAGATATAAAAACCTTTCAAACTCCTACAATTCCTTTTCGCACTCCAATCTGAATCGAAACTTGATAACGCGGATTGGCTTGTAGTCTTTTTTATAGATATAATTATAAGAGAATGAGATTAAATAAGAAAATTGGAAAAAGAGTATTTACCCGTTTTCCAAACATTTGAAAAAATACTCAAAAGTATACTTTTTTAACGTACTATACGGTGCTACTATATCAATAGCTCACTCAATAAGTCCCAGAAGAAAAAATTTAATAAAAAAATTTTGCGCCTAAAAATCTCTATTTACTCAAGCCTCAATAAAAATTGCTCTCTCCAAACTTTAGCGGTCAAAAAGTATCGACCAAAAACCAAAAAGCCAAACCGCAACTCCCGCAGAAAATCCACCTTCCACAAACAAGTCGCGTGTGTGCCACCCTCGCATCCAGACGCACGAGCCGTTCGCGCGCGACAAACCTCGAATTTTCATATCACGTCCGCAGCGATGTGAATTATATATAGGTATACATATATATATATATATATATATATATACGTTTTGTCGGCTGGTGTGTTATTCCGTATACGCCTGGCATAAATCACGTCGATGGTCTCCGACGAGCGAACTTCGTGCCACGTCGCGAAATAAGGTCCTTCAACCCCCGGCTCTTCGTCTCTCGAGCCATGTGTATATATACACACGGGCTCTTCAAGACTCGCCATAGCACAAAAGCTGGGGACCAGATCGAGATACTTTTCCGAGTGTGTATATACGGGGAGGCTAGCTACCTTGTGGTCAGGTGTTCTCTTGCGAGCTGGGCAGAGGCGTTTCTTTTATTCGGGCTGAAGTAGCGTGTAAACAGATCAGTGAGCAGTGGGTAAATTATTTGTTTTTAGTTAAAACGTTGATTTATGTTTATAGATATTTTTAAGGGCTTAACAATGTGGAAAAATGATACGTTTTGCCAAATTTATTATAAAAATTATACGTGGAAACGAACACGGAATTGAAATATGTTAAACATTATAATTAAATAAATGTTTATGCAAAAATTCAAGCGATGTAGGACAAAATAATATAGAAGAAAAAAGATTTTAAATGCCCATTGCTTTGACTAACTTCTTAAGAAAAAAGAATTGCAAAAGTGGAACTCGTCTTAATTTAAATTGTAAATAGGTAGTAGTTATCTAAAAAAAAGCAACTGTCTGAAGCAAGAGTAAATGTCAGACGGTCGATAGTTAATTAAGAATTCTGGGTATAACAATGAACCACGGTCGAAATAGTGATGCAGTTGTAGGCTTTTTAATGCAGCAACTGATCTTAGAAATATTGATAAGGTACTGGACCGATTTACAGCTTCTAACTTTCAAAGTTGTTTTACACGCAACTTAAGTAAAAGAAACCAAAATTAAAATTGAATTAGTTTTTTATATAAAAAAGAAATACTATTGTGATATGTATATTTAAAGCAATATAATTTTTTGATGAATACAAATATTTAAAATTAATTTAAATATTGCTATCACTATTAAAGCCAACTAAGTACTAATTTATTAATTCATAGATATTCTCAAAAGTTTGGTAGATACATTTCGAATTATAATTTTAAAACTTTTTTGACGTATTTTGCATTTTTTAAGTCAAATTAAAAATAAAATTTAAACTTCACTAAAAGAGAGTATTACACATCCAGGTCACGGATTTGCATCAAATTTTAAGTTTTTTGCTCGTGCTTCGAAAAGTTGTAGTTATGACAATATTTTTAATGTTATTTTATCAGAAAATTTCAAACATTATTTATTCATGTATTTATTTATTTCTATGGTCTGGAACCCACAGCGGAAATAGAACAATATGAACACATGTATGAATTTCCCTATTTACAAATCCAAATAGCTCGCCCTCCAGAAGATTTATTCAAAACTAGAAATAAGTGAGAGTTTATCATTTGAGTCGAAACAATCCGCTTATATTTCAAATGTAAATTAACAGTTTCAGAAGAATCTATAATTAAATTTTTAAAAACGTACATCAAATTTGATAAAAACAAATTTTTATTTGCTGTTTGTAAAATTAAAAAGTACTAATTAGTTTCAATATTATGTTATTTGAAACAGGAGAAACAAAACTGCACTCAAATAATATCCCAACTCGTACTTACACGAGCAATTTTAGGATTAGTTGGTAGGTTCGGCGTCTGCACTGTATCATTTTGTGGTCGATCGATTTTCCTAGATAATACCAACTATTTCTAATGTTTTTTAGTCTATTAAATGAACATGTTTAAAGTTAAATGAAATGCAATTTTTGAAAATTTTCAAAATTTATTACGTAAAGGCTACTGAATTAATTATCATTTATGAGGCACAGTTCAAGTTGTTCGTATAATCACGCATTCAAAACGTATTGTAATTAAAATAAATCTTCTGACTTCGGATTTTGATATTACGGTGGTCTTTTACATATGATTTACGGTGTGTACACACGCGTCGACATATTTATGCGGACAAAACACTTTATTACTAAAGAAAAAGTGTATTTACTTCATGAAAATTGAGTCAATCAATGTTAAAAAATCCGAGTGATAATGGAAAACTTAATTTTCCAAAAAGAAATTAAAACTTCTAGTGTTTTAGTGTTTGCGATCTCGTTCGACAGCCGTTTTGCTCGTAACAACTTATCTACCTAACTTGACTATATATTCTCATAGCCGACAAAACGTGACCTGCTCATATTGGATATACCCATATTGGATATAATTTTCTTATATATACTTGTCCAATATTGTATTAAATAAATTTGATAATATTGGTAAAAGCTTTTTAATCAAATAAAATATTTGTTAATTTTTTTTTTATTATTGATATATGCGATAATAATTTATTTTAAAAGTAGAGTTTCACTATGCTTTTCACCATCCAGATGTGGTATCCCGAGAAATGCAATTAAAAGTAAAGTTTTCCCAACTTTTGCGAGAAGTGGAACCTTGGTTGGAAAGAGTAGAAGTTAGCTCCATCTCTTCCGTGCTTTCGATTAAGAGCGCCGATGAGACATTCGAAATCGTTTCGTGGAGTTTGCAATTCATTTTAGAAGACGTAAATTATACAACCATTTTACGTTTTTATTATAGATACAGGTTATTTGAAATAATGGTCGTTAAATCGAAATAATAAAAATAAGAAATAAAACTTTTTTAGAAAGGAATTTCCAATTTCAAAAGTTTTATTATTTTTATTCGCATATATTAGAATAATTTAAAATTCATCTTTCAAATAATACAGTTTTATTAATTTTGTTCTTATCATTGTTTATTTAATTTTACTACTCTTCATTTAAATTTACTACGCTTATAACAAATTTATTATTAGATATCCGTCCATTGTGAATACAGATATTAAATTTTTTATGAAAAATTGCTTCCCGTTTTGTACTTAAAATATCTCGATATCTATGTCAATGTAAAACATCTATTTTATTATTTTTCATTCGACAGAAAACTTTGAAAATTGTAAATATCTGCTCACACCTAAAAAAATCATTTTAAAAACTGCTCAATTTATGAAAAATATAAGCATCTTTATGCATTTTTCCTTTAGTACATTTATTCGCGTCTCATATCTTGAAGGCTTTTATCTGAAAATTTAGAACTGCGCAACAATCATAACACACTTACGTCTAAAAAAAAATCTGAAAACCCATCTCGCCGCTTCTCCGCAACATTCGCATTACGAACCCGCGTCGTCAAAAGCCTCAAAGAAGCTCCGTGATGAAAAATTGCGCGGCACGGCTACATTACACGAAACGAAATATGATCTCGCATCTCGGCGGAAACGCAGAATCAAGCGCAGTCGTCATCTAATATCGAAAAATCCGGCAGCTGCTCTCTTTCTACTACTTCGCATAAAGATTCGCCCTTTTCTCTTCCAACGTTGTCAGTCACTTTTCCAGCTCTGCGTGCAGCGAAATAGACGGAAGAAGTAAATCATAACGGGGCGAAATTAAGCGCTGCGGGGGTGGTGCGTGTAGCAATGGAAAAAAGAAAGCCGACATGTACACATGAGCTCGAATTAAGAGCTGCTCAAGAGGTGCAAGAGAGCTTGAGGAGAGAAAAGGGGGAAAATCTATTTGAGGGGACAAATACACGTGGGGGCCAAGGCGACGGTGATGGATGTAATGGTAAATGACTCCGATGCGTAGTAATTTCACTTTATGATTGGGCTTTTTTTATGAGGGGAGGGGGGAGCTAGAGAGAAAAAGAACATCGTTACAAATACATGCGGAAGCGAGCGTATTAGAATGAAATATTCAGATCGTTTGGCCGACTGCGCTGCCGGCTGGGGAGGAAAATTATCGTCTTATTAGCTTCATGCTGCGGTCATAAGTGTGTTGCTGAAATGATTCTCGTATTATTCTCGAAAAATTAGTTGCGCTTTCGGCTCATAAAGGGACGAATATTTGAGAATGATGCAGGAAGCTGCGTGGGGAATGTTAATACTGAAGAAGAGAGCTTTGAGCTTTATTATATTCTCTTATTTGAAGCAAATTTATTTCATTTTAAGAAGAGTCATATTCGTTATAAGTGCTTTCAATGTATATATTAAAGTATTATAATATGTACATGAATAATATTATGTTAAATACAAACAGTACATATTACGGTAACAGAATTTCGTATTTCATGAATCATTAACACTTGCATTAATTCGTTTAATTAATTATATTATTCGTAAGTTATTAACACTTGCATAAATTTCACAAGATATAAATAATATGTAACAAGTGCATTTAAAATATGCTATTTGTTAAAAAAATTTTCGTAATTTAGCTAGAAATACGGAATAAGTACCGTTCAGTACGTAAAATTACGTTTTTTAGTTGAAAAAAAAACTTTGTAATTGCTTTATATTATTCAGTATTGTGTATACTAATAAAGCAAATGTTTGCAGGTAATTTAACAATATATTTTAATACAGTTTCATAGATATACATACATTTATCGTATAAATTTACTAATACTTTTCACAGTAAAGAATTCTGCTAAATTTGCGTTAAATTTTAAAGGTTTAAAATAATATATTTTTAATGGAAGTTTAAATATATAAAATGAAAATTATACGATTATTATTATTATGTGGGTAAAACACTTCAACAATAGTTTATGCTAACTTATGGTATAAAGTAATATAATACATATATACACCTCAAATTTCAAATGAAAATCATAATATCCCTGATCAATACACTTCAAATTGCGATCAGGTATTTAGTTCTTGTAGTCCATATATAGCTTAATCCAATACAGTTTCTCTTTAACTCAATATTTCGTTATTACAGCTTGCACCCTCATTTAATACAAGGAATTCTCAAATTAAGCTCTTGTACTCGTAATGTAAATTTGCTATTATAGCAATGATCTAGATATTTTATATTAATATATACCTGCGCCAACGTTCAGTAGGGAAAATGATAAAATTCTTTGCTGACATTTTAGTATCGATTGCATATCTATTCTGCTGAAATAATTGATAGTAGAATATTTATACATCGTGAAAAATATTCTCGATTTTTCCACTCCTATTTTATTAACGTTAAATCAAATTACAAGTCAATTATCATAATCGATGACTTCCTCTTTGCTTTTGAATAAAAGAAAAGTTTGTTGTCACCAATTAGCCACTGCCGCTGCATATATTGATATTTTGAGACTCCGAGAGTCTGAATATATTTACATATACGTGAGTACATGCGTGATGTAGTGGACTACATTTTTATACTAAAATCTTTCGAACTCTTTTTGATCGTTCAAATCCTTTCACCAAGCGGCTACTTTTCAGTTTTCGAACTCAACGGAAATATTTCTCAAACACACAATCATCCGAAAGCGCAAGATGTAACGCACAGTACATACACCATCTTACCATAAGTACTTTCAGTTCCTTTAGAATCGATTTTCTTCAGTTTTCTAGCCGCCGCTGCAAGACGTTTCGCCTCTTTGATCTAGCGAATCGACGAGAAGAGCAAGGGAAAGAGAAAAGGGAAGAACGTTAAGAAGGTCGCTTAGATAGGGAGTCTTGATAAGTGGATGCGATACGAGCCCCGGCTCTTTTCGGCCGAATCAGGCCAGCTTACCTGTATATCTATATATTCGTGCGTGGCTGCCACGGAGGAAAGCAGATCAGCGCTGATGCGTGTGCATGAAGGATTGAGAGTATATAGCAGGGTGAAAGGAAATTTTGCATTTACAATTACTGAGGCATGAATGCTAATGTATCAATAAGCGATCGGATATTTTATAAATTTAGCTTTGTTTTATTAATTTATTTAGAGGAGTTTACTTTCTATTGTTCTTATTTGCTTTTATACACAATGAAGAGTTATTTAATCAAGGAATATTAATAATTTTCACCAATCAATTTATTTTATTCAATAATTTATTGTATTTGAAAATAATCTTGATGAAATACGTACTAGGAGGTCGTAATTTTACTTTTTAAATTAAAAAAAAAGTACAAAATATATTTATTTCAAAGAATTTAAGATACGCCTGATATATTTTTAAGGCGGCTTTTCGTTTTTTTAAAGCTGTTTTTGTTTAATTTTAATTCAACGCGTCTTTATTTTAACCTAAGAAATATGTTTTTAACGTTAATTTAAAACGGGTTAGCTAAATATATAATGTATGCAAAAATGTGTTGAGATTATACTTCTGCGGAGTCTGATTATGCGGGGTAATGTTTGCATTGTACAATAATAATAATAATGCAATTTGGAGAATCTTAGTTTGCACATATTCAAATAGACTGTTATGAAAGTTAGAGACATTTAAGCATAATATGTATAATTAAAATTTTATACATAGTTTTAACATAAATAAGTTTTATAGTTTTAATTATTTTGCAAGTTTTAGAATATTACTGCTTGCAATTAAATACGATTTTTAATCTGAATACTTATATCCCAAGAGAAATCACATAAAACACGTTTTGCCTCAAACAAGCTTTTATGTAAAAGAAGTTTTTGTATGAAAAAAATGATAAATACTTTTAAAATAAATTATTTAAAAGTAGTTCATGAAACTATTAAAATCTAATTAAAAGCAAATGAACTTTCTATTTTTAAAAAGTTCTGACTAATGAAACTGCAATAATTAAACTTTATCGCAATTAAACTCAAATGAACACTAATCAAGAATTAACAGAATTACATAATTAATTTAGTTTAAATTACGTGACGATCGCTTTAACCACAACTGAGAAAATGTTTTTTCAGAATAATGAAAATAGATTGATTGACCAGGAGAGCACCTGAGATCTGGGTCACAGATTTTGATGAAACTTTAGGATATGTTTTTACATACCGAAAAATGGACACAGCAATAGTACGTTCTAACGCTTCGAAGTACTCGCGTTACGGATGCTTGTACTATTATTTTTAAGAAAATATGGAAAAAGAGCTTTAGCTTAAAATTTAAATATTTTTGTTTATAGAAGTCCTTGATAAATTTTCAAAAAATTGAATGAAATTAGAGAAAACAAGCTACGAATTATCGTTTTTAGAATAAAGAATCAATAATTAGTATCAAAGTTATGCTTGTTTGAAGTTGAGAAACGAAAATGCACTAATTAATTATAAAATTCAGCATTCCGGAATTTAAATAATATTTTGTACGCTTTAGAGATTCAACATTAGAGATTTGATGCATAATCTTAAACATAAATTTTTATTAATACTTATACATATATTTGTAACGCAATATTTTGCTTGGTCAAAAGCAATGTTATAAATTTACATTGTATCGAAATTCAAAAGATGTCAATAAATAAAATGCATTTTCGACATCATTATTTTGAACGTATTTCTCATGATTACATTTGAATATAAATTAGGACATATATTGATAAGCGTATGAATTATGGAATTTTATGCCCAGGATTATAAAAAAATCCGGTCAGCTTTAAAATGAAACTCTCGTATGCAGATACGCGAATCGCTAAACAAATGCACACAGTAAACACTGAGGCTTGCTGAGGCATCGGAATTTGTTTGTCTGCGCTTATCACACAGGTGGTTATTTATTATCAAAATCAAAAAGTGCAAGGAAAAGTAAATATCATTAATAATACTAGTAAAATGTTTGTTTTGTATTACAAATTTTAAAAAGAACATAAGCTTTAAAATAATTGTACTTATTAAAATAAAAGCAGCTAGAAATAGACACTAATAAACCTTCCCTTTGTAAGTTTAATTATTTATTAAGAATAATCAAACATTATTAAAAATTTATTAAAAATTAATTAATATTATAATTACTTCAATTTCAGCCGTGTCCAAATAATTAATAATTAAGTGTCTATGTAGTTTAGTAATAGAATATATTAATTAACTGTGAAAATCAAATTATCTATCGAAATACTGACATTTAGTAGATATTAAATTGCACACGTTAATGCAATATGATTTTTCTACATAAATTTTCATTAGTACGATACATTTGTGTAAATAGATATCTCTGTTAGCATTGATTATTTAACAATCATAATTATTTTTAGAACAAACACTTGTATTTTGAGTAATATACATTAAAGCAACGTATAAGTTTTGCTGTTCTCACGTTGAGCATCAACAAAAACCCTCGAACTTTCATACTTAATTCATTTTCCGCTTCGCTCGTTCTCTAAAAGTATCTTAAATTGTCTAATCTTGTATTCATTAAAATAAAGCATCCCAAACTTTGTTTTCGTCTGCGCTCTTCTATATACACATATTATTTCCACGGATCAGAGCGTACTTTCATACTATGGCAATAAAACGGAAATCACGTTAGCCCCAACGAGAGATGTAGGTTGAACGAGAGAAAGAAAGAGAGAGAGAGAGAGAGAGAGAGAGGCTGAAGAGAGAGAAAGTCGTTATTAAAGCCCAAGACGTCGCGATATGAATTGTTGTAATTTACGAGCTGAGTCGACGTCGGTGAGCGAGTGAGCGCGCGTTGCGTTATGTTAGCGCGTAGTTTCGCGCCAGCGTTTCTACCCGCACTCTCGGAGCTTTCAAAATTACGCCGGCTGTAACAAGTTTCTTGATATCGCACGGCCGGAACTATAAAGTAGTCAAGCATCAGTTTTCAGAAAAGAAATTAGAAGTTTCTCGTGATTGATGCTCATCACGCGGAGGGCGTGGGCGCGCTTTGCCAGCGATTGAAGTTTCCTCGCTGATTTTCTGTAGTTGCTGAGCTTTTTTTGATAGGGAAGGAAAATTAATTAATTGTTTAAGGTAAACCGGGGGAAGACGCCAGCTCGGAGAAGACGCCACTTGGCTATATTTTCTATGCTTGCATAGAAACGGCAATGGGAGTTCGATTTTAAAACTCATTATGAT
>UELX01004888.1:0-15845 GCA_900480035.1 Eupelmus urozonus | reverse complement strand
CGTTTCTATGCAAGCATAGAAAATATAGCCAAGTGGCGTCTTCCCCGAGCTGGCGTCTTCCCCCGGTTTACCTTACTATTAAATGTTTGATAAATATCAAAAACTATATTAAAATATTTACATTTAAATTTAATGTAAATATACTAGAATCAAAACTGTGGAAATGTAAATTAAAGCAACTTGCATTGAATTTAATATAATGCAAAATTTCTATAAAATGAAGTAAGTATTAAAATTTTTTAATGTACTTCTCGAAAAATTGGCTTTCTTACATCTACATTTTTAATGAACGTACTTTTACAATGTACAGCAGCATTTTACAAACCAAGAAGAGATTACTCGTAAATTTATAAGAATAACGACCTTCACATTCAATAAAGAAAATGTATGCACAAAAAACGTACGACCTAAAACATCTCTCAACGCAAATAATCTCATCATCATCCCAGATTTTCCGTACCGATTCAAATTCCCCCCGAAAACAGCCGTACCTCCGCAACGCCCGCGTGGATTTTCGACGACTTGTCACTTCGACTTTTACACCTCCGCCCATCTCCGCCCTCGCGCATCCCCGCAAATGCATATACACCTACATATATAGCCGCGTCGACGTACAAGGCGAGCGCGTCTATGCCGCCGGGGCTGCAGCAACACAGTCGAGGCTGCGAAAGGCGCCGCATGAAAAAGGAGGGCTCGTCCTTATTTATTTGCCGGCTGATGCGTGGAATTTCAAATGAGAGGAGCGCCACCGCCGCCGCCCCGGGGGACGCGAATGATGCCGGAGCGCGGAAGGTGAGAAAGTCGCGCAACAGCCTTGAGTTATGTGCGCGGTCTCTTTTCTTTTTTCGGCGCTTTTTACAATGGAGCGCCGGCTCGTATGTGAACGCGACGCTTACGCTGGAAATTGATCGTTTTTCAGGGGGGCGACGCTGACGGAAAGTTTAAGTCGCTGTTGTTGTTTTTAGCGGGGAAGTTACTTTTGTTGATTGAAGTGGAAAGTTGAAAATTTCTGGTTATTTTAAAATACGTTGAGCCGTTTTTCAAAGGCGCTTGGGTTAGAAAATGGTTTTTGAATGCAAAGTATATTTGGTGGCACAAAACAAAGTGGTGGTAACATTTATTTTTTGTGTTTATTTATTTGTAAATAAAATTCAGTTTCGATCTTTTGTACAAAGGTAGATATTATAAGTGTATGCATAAAAAAAACATTGACTGGATTAGGAAACAGTCAATAATAAATAAGGAATTAAAGACTGTAGCATGTAACACATTTGTTGACCTTAATCTATTTTTAACCATTGACAACAAGTTGGTAATATTGATACTATAAGGAAGTAAGTACCGAAATCTCTTCATTCTATTTTTAGACGAGAAAAACCCAAAATTAGAGAAGTTATTTTTGAATGATTGTTGGGAATTACTAAACTTGTAACTTTTTGTGGTTTTCAAGAAAAATAAATAAATAAGTTTTTATGATAAGAAATGATGCAAGATTGTAGAAAAGAAAAAACAAGCAGGGCAATTATAAAGAAACATAATCTTTTGTATATTGCATAGTGAAGTGATGAGACTATTTAGGCATACTCTGCTTATTGGTCTCTTTCAATTAGAAACATCGAATTCAGAAATTTATTTTGTGCAAATTCAAGCAGCAATATATAATTATTCTAGATATCTTATAATTTAATTGTTAAAAGTGATAAACGGCTATCAGAAACTAAAAGCGTATATTTGAAAATATGCTTTTTGAATCGGAAAAATAATTAAGGGAAGGAATTAATTTATTTTTATAAAAGATTCAAATCATAACAAATAGTAGTATAAAATTTCACAGTTCAATTCAAGTCAGATATGCACACTGAATTCAACCATGACGCGAAAGAACATTTTATATGAATATATATACAAAATAATTCATATATCACCGAGCAGAAGGTAAAGCTCCGTTTCTCTAAGCTATGTAAGAGAAAATGTCATGTAAAATATTACATCCGGTAAATCCTCGGCTTGTGTAACATTCCAGAAATGGCGCCTAAATAAGTGCGGTAATGCTATTAATAGTGAATTCCTTATCTACAATTACACAAGTCAGAAATCATATTGTAAAACTACTTTCCTTCGTTCCATGAAGGGTTAAATCGGCTTCCACGTGGGAGGCTCCCTTCACGCTTGGGAAAACTCGAGTCTCGAGCGCCGAGCTCAAAAAGGGAGTGAAAACACATTTTACGGAGAAGAACAACGCAGAAGCGGAATGCGCCAAGGTGAAGTCGCGTTCTGCGAAATAGAGAAAAGTCACTGGGAACTTTGGCCTCGTATGAACCAGCCCTTGCCTCCTTATAAGGAAACTTTCTGTCGTCGTATCTGCTGCGAGCGAGCACAATGGGGATTGCGCGAGTGTGTTAGTTTAAGCGAGCGAGTGCGCGACTTTGTCACTGGGGTAACGGGAAAAGGAGAAGGGGGGGATAGCTCGCGGATCGGTGAAGCTTATCAAGCGTTTGTGCTTTGTGATCTTTGAAAGGAAGAGATACTCTCTTTAATATTGCTAGTTATTCTGGTTTTAAAGGGAATGAATTTTTGGTTTTGAGGTTTTTATTTTAATTATTGTTTTATTAAGCATAGCCGAATTTGTTTTGGTGAAAATGGTTTAAACAATAAAAAAATTTTTATTACT
Organism: Eupelmus urozonus; assembly: GCA_900480035.1. Taxonomy (NCBI): domain Eukaryota; kingdom Metazoa; phylum Arthropoda; class Insecta; order Hymenoptera; family Eupelmidae; genus Eupelmus; species Eupelmus urozonus. The sequence goes on along the minus strand of UELX01004888.1, from coordinate 13,174 downwards.
TAAAGGAATATAAGAAACAACTGATTTTATATTTGATTTATGTTTATAACAACGATTAAAACTTTATTTAAAAAAGTTGATATGAAATATAACAAGACACTGAAAAAAATAAGATTCGCTGATGATAAAATAATTGTATAGATGATCTTCGACAAACCAAGGTATAAAATAATTTATTAGTAAATTTAGTTGATATTACAAAAAGTTAATAGTTTCCTCTTTTCAAAACTTCTGATTATACTAATTAAATATTCATTGTACATTTGGAGATGTATTTTCTAAAGTGAATTTGTAAAATGTGAGAAACTAAGCGACTTTACCTCGACTTTAATTTCTCAGTTTAATTTACTTATTTAATTTTGATTTATTTCAACTACTTACACTGTTAATTTTTGTTTTTAATTACAACTTTAGAAAATACTTGGCTCGGCGAAAACCATCTACATAATTTATTATCAACCACCATGAATAATAAAAAATTCATTCAAATGTAAGATTTGTTAATTTCAGTTCAAAAGACATAGCTTTCAATTATTTGTTGTATAGTAAAGGTACTATTTTGCAAATCTTCAATATATTAAAACCTTTATTAATTTTTATATTTTACAATTATTATTGTAACTTCAAAAGCACTAAATTCGAAGCAAAAACAATATTACGTTATAAACTATTAATAAATCCATTAAACGGCTTATCAACTTAAGTTTTCCAATTTCAAGCTTACTGTATATTATTTGCATCCCATTATCCGAGCACCGTACCTCCCAGCTTCAAAGCTTATTTTCATTTACATCTTTCGAACGTTAGTTCTTCCCATTAGAATCCACCCAGTCCTCTCAGCCTTTCATCCCCGTCCGATGCACCAAAAGAAATTCTATACGTTCTTTACTCCTTTTCCAGAACTTCTTCGAAGAGCATCTTCTGTTTTCCATGAATTTCTGTAAGTTCAATGACGCCGCAAATGCATCTGCGAATATCTTCGCGCTGCTTCTTGACTTGTTTGTCGTTTCAGAAGCCTGCCACTGTAAGAAGAAATATGGAGGCAGCGGGAGAAAAATGATGAAAGACAAAAAGAATGTAGAAAAGGAAGGGAAGGCAAAAAATTATTCCCTTTGATCACTAGTCCGAGGCTGAATTCCGAGGTTATTTGAGTACTTTTGACATTCGCGTATTTCTTTTACTGAAAGATGGGGAACTGAGTAACTTACTTGCGACTTTTGTTCTGAGATTAATTGACGACTACGAAGATTAAGTCTTTAAAACTTTACTTTTTCCTCGGAAAGATTCTTTCTCTCCTGTCGCGTGGTTGATTACGGTGGTTTGCAAATATTTAAGGATGCACCATATCTATGAAGTTTATGAAACCAAAAAGTTGTATTTTAGAAATCTAATGAGAAAGTATAAAAGGATGAAAATATCAGAAGCTTTTGTTTTTACTGAAAAAGTGATTAGCAAACAAATTTGTTTTAAGTAGCAGAAGCGGAAAGACCTTATATCTGGTTTCAACGTCATTTAAACCACTTTATCTATCATTATTTGGAAAAAAAAATTATAAAAAATATTTTTAAAAAAACGTAAATTTTTACATATAATTAATTTAATTAAAAAGAAAGATTTCGAAGTTAATTCTTCGAGCACGCCATGCATAAAACAGCTGCTTCGCACACGCAAAACAAGCACGAAAAGGCGAGTTTCACACATTCCGTTAAAAAATAGAACATTTCGATACGAGTGCGAGAAAGTGTTTTCAGGCTCGCGTGGACGTTTGTGCCCGAGCGAAGCAAGGATGAAAAGGCCACACGAGATTGAAATCACTTCCTCGCTCATGTATAGAACCGCAAAAGTACGACGAGCACAAAGCGAGATTTAGCATATGCTTTGTTGTTTGATGGTGTGCAAAATCGAGCTTTGCGCACGGAGTATCGAAAAATGCGCAGTCTGAGACATTCTTTACTTTTACTCCCTAGGTGCATAATGTACTATTAAAAGCATACCATAGCGTTAAAGTAAATTCGGAAGTTCAAAATTGAATTTAAATTGCTTTTAATGATCATAATTATGTATACGCTTATATTAACATAATGTATAGGAAAATATTAATAGTTTCTATCAGTTTTGTAAAATATCTTCTACTGTTAATTAAATAAAGTTCAGGAATGATTAATAAAGTGTCTAAAGTATATGTTTTTCTTTCACTTTTGTGAAAAATACAGTACCGTGCAAAAGTTCGTTAACAAAATGTTAACAAAATGTTTAACATTTTGTTAACGAACTTTTTCACGGTACTGTAGTTATACATTTTTTAAAGAGGAAACCAACATTTATTCTTGAAGTTACTCATTAACAAGTTCATTCCAACAAAATTCACCTTATCAGTTAATTATTTCAAATGCATAAACGCTCTGTACTTACGATACACTCCAGCTCACTTCTCATTCAGTTATGCAATTTAGCAAAATTTAAAGCTCCGGCAAAATTTCACCACACCTTTGCCTTCCCGACAAGCGTTAAATTATAGAAGCGGCGACAAATCAAAACTATTTCATCGCATAGCCAGTAAATCGAATGTGCCAAAACGAAGCTCAGCCACATACCTATATAGATTACTGCGAGCGGCCAGTAAAACCGAGCCGCATGTATAAATTCATCCATATTTGCCTGGGCTATTTGCGCGCAACGCGCCGAGATTACCATGCATAACCGGGATTAATTCCGCGGTTCGTAGCGCCCCGTGCAAACTCAAAATATCGCGGTTCGCTGCTGTGCGTGGCGACTGCGATCAGGGTGAAAATGAAACAGCGACGGACTGATTGACCTTACGGTTTTCATTCTTGGAAATACTTGGACTCGAATACTGTTGGTTTACGGAAATATGAAGATTTAAAAATTTTGTATTTTTTAATTTACGTTGAATTTATTGTATATTCTATATATAGTGTAAGTAATACAATTATTGTATTAAAATAGATTCTGATTGATAATTTGGCTAAAAAAAGAAATTATTTACGTGCGTATGTAGGGAAATGAAGTTATTTCTTACTTAATGTCTGCTTCTTCTTCCCCAAAGAGATTAAAATTTGTATTGTAAACTTAATAAAAAGAGAAACAATTTTTTCTATAAAAAGTTATTTTAATTCCTACAACTTAAACTTGGGAAAAAAAGGAGAAATCCAAAATTTATTAAAATCTAGTTCCTTATAAGTTTGATCATATTTACAGCCTATCGCCTCATTATGAAACAATATGCTAATGTTTCCAAAATATTTTCTCTCATACAATTGGTTTATTTTTGCAATTTTTAATTAAAAATTTTTTATCTTGTGAGGTATTCCTTTGTATATATACCGACAAAAAAGAATCATTTATCCTGCTTGATTTAAAGTAATTTAGTTATAAAACTATCTATAATCTTTAAAAAACAGATTAACGTTATCAATGACCTATAAACTTTTTAATAATTATTGAAACCTTCATTAAGTTCAATATTTCTTAAAAGACCGCAATGACCGCAGCTATTCTCCAAAAAATCACACCTGTCTATAATCGATCTTCGAAAAACATCAGTTGTTTCATTCACTGCACTCTACTTACCAATGTGCGATCCGACTTCATGAACTCGTTGCAAAAATTGCATCTTACATCAAAAATAAATGTCTGGGCCAAGCTTACTCCGCCAGTATTTAAAGCTTTCACGGTAGTATTTAAAGACGCCTTTTTCTTTCAACCGTGCCAACGAATCATCAATACCCCAATATTCTCATGTCGATAACAATTTTTTATACATCTCACGGCATTACTGTCTTCTCGCGAGTCATTAATTATCAAGCACCTGGTGCATTTCCAGCATGCTCGCTCCAAATTGCAATGAATTGTTTGCGGGTATCCAAGCCAGTTCTCGATTTATTTCCGTCGACTTCGGTTTCACAGCTCCTCCGATCGAACCTTGGCGTCTGGAGTAATTTTCGCGCCGTGATCCTCCACGTCTATGCTATTTTTGTCGATGTTACTTTGGGTCTTGGCTCGCTTTTGTCTGACTGACGCGCGCAAGATATTTAGCGACGAAACGGGTAAAAGCTTTCTCGGGATTTTCTCTTAAGATGGACGAATCAGGTCGCTGCTGAGCTAGAGTGGTGCTGCATTTATTATGGAACTGATTTGAAGTGAAAAGATAACACGCTCGAGCGACAATTTTGAATATTTAATAGATTTGTTGCTAAATTTTTGGAAACTGATCTAGAAGGTGTATTACAGCTTCTGACATGATTTCTTTTAATAAACTAATCAGATTCTGAAAAAAACTTATACATATACATTAATAAATACTTTACATTTGCATATTTCTTTAACTAAAGTATCCCGACCTGATTCCGCGCACCACCTAATTCCGCATACCCTTGGTATTTCAAATCACAGCGCGCCTTCGGGTTGCTACGCGATAGGATTTTTTAGAGGGCACTAAAATATGAAGTTTCAAGCCCTGCGGGAAAGTTAAAAAAGCTTTATGAGTTTTGTAGAACACATAAAATCATTTCTCGCTACTTAGAATAGTCTGGTGTCGTTTTAAGGTAAATAAAATTGATTCTTTTGAAAATAAATCCTGCCTCTTATAATAAAACTATATATACCGTTCGATTCGTGATCTTTTCACATTTAAAATCCTTTTTTTTATTTTGCAAAATACAGTTTCTAACGGATTTTTTGCCCAGATTACCGATTTTCACTCACTGTACCTAATTCCGCCCACATTAATAATCAATAAATTATATGCTCATATGATAAATTTATTTGTGACTGGTTTTATAATGAAATATTATACCATTCAGTAATATGAAAATAATAAAATCTTTTTAAAAAAATTTAATTAAAAGTAATTTTATAAATTATCTAAAAAAATTAGATAAATTGAGGATCTGGAAACTAAAAGGGCACATAGACGAAATCGGGCGCATAAGTATTGCCCAACTCGATCAAATTTTAAAGTTGATCAAATCTTAATTTTAACTATCGAAATAAGAAAAGGAATTATTTCACACCATTTTTGTTTGAGAGCCACGTCAAAATTATTTTTTGTTTTTATGTTATAAACAAAAAAACATGAATTTCGTCAATACATTTTTCAATGTTTTTTTGACTTCAAGTCGTAGGCATATTTTTTCTATTGAATATGTAGCTTAATATATAGCATATTTAGCTTTGAATTATTTTGACGTATTCTGCACATTCTTCCACGAATTTTAGTTTAAGTAAGAATTTTTAAAACTCTTTTCTCTTTGAAACTTTACAAAAAACTTCTTAAACTATTATTATATTTTAATACTATGTAGTCAGAATTACGATTTCGAAAAGTTCGTCACACAACTTTTGTTTTCAAAGACAAAGACTCGCGATTTCTTAGTTTGATATCTTAAAATTTTTGGAGAGAAAAGAGTTTAAAGAATTCTTACTTGGACTAAAATTTGTGGAAAAATGTGCAAAATACGTAAGAAAATTTTTATATCATAAAATTTTTATATCAGAATATTTTGTATCATAATATTCTTTTTTTAAAACATACATAAATTTTGATGTAACAAATTCTTCTCTGTAATATGCGAGCTATATTTATTTGAAAAATTAACGTTTCATTTTTTTATTATTTTTAATTTTAATCTTAAAATGTGATCAAAATAAAAATGTAGATTCTGTAAAGTAACAAAACAAGATTCATTGAAGAGGGTTAAAATAATATATATTTAAACTTCATTTCAACTTTCTTTAGCAATGTATTTTATATATTCATATATATTCCTGTAACTTATAAATTAATTCAAATCGATCACACACGATGTGTACTTCTTGCTCGTCAAATGAGAATTAAACTAAGAAAATCTCAAATTTATAGGAGGGCCAGACAAAGATTCTTCTAGTTCGCGCCCGCGCTCAAGTATTTATAACTCGTCAAAACTAATACCCTCTTCTATGAACGCCACGATACAATAAACTGTTTCTTTCTATGGTGACATTGCCGCGCTAGTAAATGCAACTCCACCCGTTAATTTTAAATTTTCTATGCGAATTTCTTCTTAATATTACCTAATTGAGTTTCATTACAGAGTTTTATCATTTTACGTTTTTTTGAACACTAGAAAAACATGAAATATTATAAATTTGAAAAAAAGGACGAATTTAAAGTTTAGGAAACAAGACATGTTTGAATCTCATTTGGCAGTTTAACTAGCTATATGTAAGTAAAATCCCAAAATAGTTGAAAAATTTTGCAAAAAGCTTTAAGTTTATATTTAAATTATATTATTAACGGTATGTTCTTTACAAAATGTCCTTAACGGCAGTCTTTTCAGGATTTTGTTAATAAATATTAGTTTTATCGGGAATCTATTGAGTTTATTGGCTCAGTAATAGTAATAGCTAAGTTTCACTAGAATTTTTCTTACTAGCCATTCTCGCCAATTTAGAATAGCGATTTTTTGTTAGTATTTGCTATGAAAGTTATAGATTAGTATTTGTGCAAAGGAAATTTCTTTATAATAAAAAAGTAATCATTTCAAATGGTAGAAAAATGTATTTAAACTTCTTATGTGTATAGTACATTATAATAATACAAAAGTCATCTTTTTTTATATACAATTAAATAACTTACTAAATCTAGTTATAATATTAAGCACATAATAATATCAATATCATCACAGTTCTAGTTAAATATATCTACACAATGGTTCTTTTAAATAGGACTAAAGCTACGTAAAATGATTTTTTACGAAATACTAAATAAGCAAAATAATTTAAATATTACATCTATAGAAACTGCTATAGATACACTCTCGCAGTGAATTGATATTAGTTCAGTTATGAATTAATGAAAATTAAGATAAATAACGAAAATTAAATTATTAGCGAACAATTTAACTGTACATTAGAATATGGTGCCTCTTTATGCAATTTTTAACTAATATAAACTAAGAAAATTTTAAAAAATCTCTAATTGAATTGATAAATTTACAATTTTTTGGTAGGTTTAAAATGTACGATAAGTCTAATTATTTAATTCTCTCATCATCGGCCAGACTGCAGGAACAACCATCAAGCCACAGTATTTCTTTATCTTCCTTCTGCAGTGAAATTGCATTGACAGCGTTTTTTATATTTTTGTAAATAATATTATTTTTGCAATACCATATTTTTGCATCAGGAGTTTCCTCGTCAAGGCAATATCCAAGAATCCTTTCATAAGAAAAGTGCGCTTATTATAATTATGTAAAAATAACAACAAGATTGAGAGAAAAATTAAAGTACTTACGGACACTCTCTACCCTTTTCGTCGCTAAGAAATAAGTAGCGTTCGTTATCAGTAGAGATTCCTTCAGTAGGAGCCATTGGAACAGACTGAAATGGGTTGAATTATATTACTATAAATTGTTGTTTAATTAGAAAGTATTTTTTATACGTTATATATACTTCAAAAAAGTAAGTTTAACCTAGTATGAATGTTTAATTTTCATTTTACTAAGATGCAAACGTTTATAGAAGTTTAAAATCGCTTTCTTGTTCTAATATCGCCAATAGCTATTTTTAGCGGTATTAGACAGTATAGTAACTTTATCAATAATAACTAACCTGATTGCATTTGTCAGCTCGAATTACTTTGCTTTCACTTCTGATTACTGAACTGCGAAATGTGTGCGAAGGACTTGCGCTTCGACTGCGCCCAAAAGAACTAGCAGGCCTATGGTGCGATGGGAACATAAAAACACTATCTTCCTGCAGTGATCTGCCTTCAGTATACTCTTTTTTAAAATTAAATCTCTGTACAAAAATCATACAGTATTAATATATAACGGAAATATTTTAAGTATAAAATAAAGTTAATTTTAAGTTTTTAGAAAGAAAATTCACAAATTCGTTACACTTTAATATTATAAATGACACTTGAATTGAATTTTATTTAATAAATAGTATTTTTAACTGTTTTAGATTATTAAGCATATAGTTCTTTTTTTTAACATACCACTTCATCTTCTATCTCATGTGCCCTTGATATTAATTTATTTATTACGTATGGATGTAATTTAGTTGCGCACATTATTTTACCACAAGAAGTATTTGGTTGATCCGGTCCCATTACATACGGAACATATTGAACTTTATTGGTGGATTGAATTTTATTGTTACCCTAATAACAAAAATAGATATTTATTTTGAGATTACTTAAAATATTATATTATATTTAAAATAAAACTTAAAATATACATACGTTATAATTTCCGAACTCCAGCCGAGGTGGTTTCGAGGTATGTTGCTCGAGTTCATTTGTAGTTGGAAATCGTATTAATTTATCTCTATAAAACCGGTTATTATGGACGGGATGATCGATAGAATTATGATGACTCCATACTGCATCACAAATCTAAAAAAATATGCAATAAGAAAAAATTTATCAAAAATAATAAATATTTTAATAAAGTTAGTCAGGTATATTTTTTATTTTGTAATAAACATTGTTAAATTTAAGGGACTATTAGATAGAACTATAATATAAAACAATATTTATTAGAATGTAAAGTAACTCTTTTTTAAATTATAATGCGATTGCTTGATAAGATAATTGCCAATTGTTTCTTAAAATAAGACCAATACAACTTTAAATGTCAATGAAATAATTACCTCTATGAATATATTTAGATTTTTATAGAATTTAAAATAAAAACTAAATTATCAGCGGTTTTTTTTTAATTATAATATCAATTAATTAAAAAAAAGATATGCATTCTTTTATCATCGGTGCGAAATATCAAAATATTATATTCTACATTTTAATTACATCCTCAAAATGATAAATCGGCAAAAGGTTAATCGCTGATAAAAAAATCACTAGCAGAATAACGAAATACAGATTTGTTTGAAAATAGCTTGTTATAAAAGCAATAAAAAACGTCAGACTCACCAGAAGTAGGCAAAATAAAACTGATGCAACAGAAGGGGATGCACAGCTGGCACACTGACTCATCTTGGCACTATGAATAAACGATAGCTAAGCCTCCGGAACTATGACCACAAGTATGTAGAATAGGAACGTTCTATAATGCAACTTCTCGCCTCGTTGATGTACAATTAACTGTCGCGAGATTAGCGTTTGACGGCCGATCGGGCACTGACGTTCGACTAGCCTTCTTTCTGTTCCTCTAATGATCCTCATGGACCCGAGCGTTTCAGTTTTTATAGGTCTTATCAGTGATAACTTTGGCGCGGTCGTGTGCCGCCACCGCCAATGTCTTTTCTCTCTGCTAGCAAGCGCGCGCGCGAGTGGGGGACACCCACAATTTTACGTTTGTTTTTTAATCTCGCTCGCGCTGCAGAGCGCTCCGTGATTTTGATAGTTAAATTTATGATTTGCGAGGTTCTTAGCATTCGCAGTGTTAATCGTGGGAATCCTCGTTGACGTCAATTTCACGAATCGGTCCAAAAAGTTGACAAGGTACTTTTTCGCAGTATGGCTCATTGGTTGATAATTATTTTAAATGGATGTGTTTTTACATTTGGATAAATTATTTAATCAGGATATTATTTAAAAAATATTTTAGATTATATTTAGAACACAAATAAAAATTAAATATTTTTTTATTATACAATAATAACATATCGAAACAAGGTATACTGATTTAAATTTTTTTTCTAATCGAAAGTTAAAATTTGTATTTTAGCGAGACTACCGAATATCTGCGCTAATTAAAATTAATTTCATAAATATAAAAGATTATGTTATCAATATTTTACTCAAAGATAAATATTTTTTGTTACTGTTTATTCTGTTAACAATATAAATCAATGTCAATATCATTCATGCGATTTTATTCATAGATATCTATTACGATTTAAAAAAAATATTTTAATTTGTTTTTACAATTTTTAATTACAAAATTTTTACATTATAAATTTCTAGAATGTTAATAACGTGAAAAAGCAATCGAATGACCTTATCTATTTCTTTTAAAAATTATACCTAAAACATTATTAGACAAGGTCACAGTTTCATTTCTCATTTTTTTATCATTAATGTATTTAAAATTAAATAATCTTTGTTTTATAACAGGCTAAGCCTAATTATTATTGAACTGACGGCTAGGACAAGAAAGCTAATTAATGACATTGTTTGGCTTTTCGGAGCATTCCTATCAATTTCAAGAATATTGGTCACCCATGATCTGATGACTCTTTATCACTATTAGTATTTTTATGCTTCTTGAAAGTCATCTCAATATTGTCTTGACTGGTCGTAACACGACTTCAAGTTTCGCCTTAACTATCCAAAAGATAAGTTTATTTATCTATTTTTCCAAGAATATTCTAATATCATCAACATCACGTGACCCGACAACACGCCCACCATAGAACATTTCACGTAACATCAAACTCTTCCAAATCCCCCCCCCCCCCAAAAAAAACCGTAACACTCCTTTCCCTGCATCCATTGAATAACACGATCGGTATAAGACGTCAAGTTCACAGTCGGTTACGCAAACTTACGCGCGTCTACGACGGTTCTATCCTGTAGTCGATAACGCCTGCATCATCGTGCGTACGCACGCACGCGGCGCGGCGTATCCTGTCAGCAAACTTTCACGCGCTGACGTCACGCGAAAGGGTCCCCAAACAATTGCCCGTAGGCTTTCCGCGTATAATCCGAATCACAGTGACGAGGAGAGGGAAGAGCGCGCGCGAGATCTCCCAGCTTCCGGTTGTGCACCGGCTTCTTTTTGCCACCGTGCGGTCGTCCGCGCGCGCGCGCGCGTGCGTTTACGCAAGCTGAGAACCGAGCGATATAAAGAGCGTACTTTCATCCGGTCGGCATGATAGAGCTCGATTCCACATAATGATTGTTACTTGGCGCCAATTTCTCGGTGTGCTACACGTGCTACCGGGAATCGGCTTTTATCGCTCTGAATTACGTATGAGTGAGCTACGTAAATCTGTAGGTTCAGGATTTTTTGGATGGCGCGAGAGTGATTGTTTTTCTTTTTTTTTTTTTTATTATGGTTGCGAGAAATTTGGCTTCGGTGATTTCGGGTTGCGGATGTGTATCGCGTAATTGTTTTTTTAGTGACATGTATTTTTTAAATGAATAACGAGATTAAACGGAAAGTAAATTTTCTGATGCTATAGACTATCAAAGTAACATTCTCTTTATTGTGGAAGTAATTGAAATCTGGATTACGATTGCATGTTTTGTAAAAGAAAAAGATTTCTTAAGTAATTTTATTTCGTAATAAAATATAGTCGAGCTGAAGAAGAAATAATTTGTGAATAAATTCTTGTACAAATGTCAGTTAGTACTGTTATTATGATGTATTGTAGGTTTGTTACATCAATTTCATCAGACAGATTAAGCGTTTTTGTTTTTAAAAATTATATTTTTAGATCGGAAATGAGGTTACTCACTGCCGTGAATCCCCGTTTTGCATTGTTCTTTTTTTATTTAGTGAATGAGAAAAATTCTTTTCGCTATTTCCACTACTGATAATCATTTGTTATTTTCAAAAATGTATTTTTGATTAACGTATAAAAATGTAAAGTGATAAAAACAAGATTGTGTGATTCATAACTCAGTGCTATGAACTATGACATAATAAGCATAACAAGTTAGTGCTATTGAACTTTTGTTATTCAATAATTAATGTTTTTTATTTATAAATAAAATAAAGTTAATTTTATATAAAAACTATTGCAATTATAAAAGTCTTTGTATCTTTATAATTAAAAACTACTATTTCTACAACGAAATAAACATAAAAATAATATATTTTTCCAATAAAATAATAATTATCGAAATATTGCTAACATAATTTATAATTTTGTCACGATAGTTTTTGAAAAGTCTATGGGCAAGTTCCATTTTTATTACGAATGTTGATTCAATACGCATACGTGCGAGTTGCACAATTTATGCTCATCCATTCATGTTCACCCACGCATATGCACTTTTACTGATATGTTTGTTCTAACATGCGATAACAACTATGTTAGAATTTTTTAATTCTACGTGCAAAACAACTTTCAAGTTCAATACCAAAAAGTCAAAGATCAGAGGCTACAAAGTATGTGATTTAAATTATAGCTTTTGAAGTAGATCTTATTCAATAGTTTTTTTTATCACTTGCTGTAGTGTGAAAAACGTGTTTAAGACAAAAATATCAACATAATAACTGACTTTAAAGTGTTACATAATATAAAGCTTCCGTAAAAATTAAACTTGTATTTAATTATTGCATAATAATGCATAAGAAATATTTAAGATGGAACTTTGATTATGATAAACAATTCTAAACGTAACATGTAAATTCTGAGAAATCCTTCCCGTTCGCATTAAGGAAATATGAAAGGGTTGAGCAGAATACTCTACGGGATATTTTAATATTTTACGGGAATCAAAAAATTACGTTATAAATGTTAATTAGATCCATTGGACAAATTTATTTTCTAACAATTGGATGTTTTACTAGAACTGACGTTGTTCCATTTACAAAAAAGTTCTACTTATACTGTTATAAAAAATTGCTAGAGCTTTTTTGATCGAAAATGGATCAAAAAATATTAATATCAATATTTTTTTTAACAAAGTCAGTGGAACTTTTATGTTAATCAGATAACGTTAGTTTTCAGTAAAACGTTTAATGTTTAGAAAAACTTTTTTGGAACTGATCTAATTAATGTCTTCAATATAAAAACAAATAAAAATAAAATATAAATAAAATAATAAAAAATTTAGGTTCTCGTTTAATATTCTACATAGATTTCTACCTCATCATTTCATTTAAGCTTAAAATACAAATTTTTTCTTACGGAGTCTGTAAATTTTGAATCATATAATTTTGCCAATTGGATTAGCTATCTTTGTATCTTTTTTCTTAATCAGGTCCAACGAAATACGACCTTTATAACTAAATTTTTATAAGTACATCAGAAAAATGTAATATATATTTATAGAATATTCGGTAAATAGCCAAAAAAATCTCTCTCTCTCTCTCTTTTAGTGTATTGACTAGTCTATCAAATACTCTAGAGTTCTTATTAGTTATTTATTAATTAAACTGGTTCCTACGATAATTCTAGTCAGGCTGTAAACCATTGTTTATTAAACTTTTGATTATTTTATTGCTTTAGAGTTACTTTTACATTAGAAATT
>UELX01004887.1:0-15848 GCA_900480035.1 Eupelmus urozonus | reverse complement strand
TTGACTCGTACTGCAAATTCCACACTCGGTCTAAAAAAGCTCACTTTTAGCCCTTGGTACATAATATACTATTTTTTGCCCTTTTCTTGTGGCAGTAATGATTTAATGATTTGTGCAACAAAGGATAAGAAAATGAGTTCAGTTATGCCGAGTGTGCGCTCAAGATGGAGGTGAAATTACATTCTACTTTGTCTATCAATATCAAAATATTTTGACTTGGTAGAATATAATCCCTTTCTTAGAAGCATAATGATTCAGCAATGATGATTCAGTAGTTGGAATTATAAAAAAAATAGTTCTATAAGAGGAGAAAAAATTTGTGTTTATTATCTGCTGACATGCCTATGAGCCTATGCCCAGGTTCTTAGCACTTAAATTGCAACTTTTTTTCGTGCTCAATTGAGAAGTTCTTTTCTCAGCGCTCACCCGACTTATTACTGGTTTTAGCACTAGATCGAGAACCTAGTTTTTCCTATAACGTCAGCTTTTCTATTAGTTCGCTTGTTATTAGTTGTAGGGATTTATAAATGTTTCAGGTGTAAAAGTTCATTAAATAAACAATCAAATAATGAGAAAAATAAATCTTAAAACTGTTTAATTTTTAGTAGTCTAATTCAAGATTCATAATTAATTGTAAACTATTAAAAAACACGCATTTGATTTACTTCAAATCCACGTTTGTTAAGTCGAGAATCTAAATACTTATACTATTTTTCCCAACTCCACGCGTACTTATAGTATTCAATTCCACTTCACATCTTGAAACATCATTAATTCAAAAATTCAACCCGCCAAAACACCCCAAAAAATCCTATCAATCAATCCAGAGCCATCATAGCATCCCTCAACACTCCACCACGTATCTCTCTAAAAAATCCGCGAATATCCTTATACCCACTTTTTCATCATCACCCATCCACTCTTGTGTTCTCAGACAGCGTCGACTTCATCCCGTTCATCCTACTTCCATCGTGCTTCCCGCGAAGCGAATACGAGGCGGTGCGCGCTGTCCAGCCTCTGGTGAACCAGCTGATGCACCGAGTGGCCCACGACCGGATTTTTCTCAAGCGAGCCTTAGCCGGGGTAGCCAGGGTCGACGAGTTCACCAGGCGGCTGCTGGAGCTGCACGACGAGGCGAGGAGCGCTCAGAAAGTGTCGCTCGGGCTGCTCAGAGCGGATTATATGTTGGAGGACGCGGGGGAGGAGAGCTGGCCGGGCGCCAAGCGGTGCAAGCAAGTCGAGGTCGGTGCTGCGGCTGTTTTTATGTGATTGTTGCTTGTTGCGTGGATGTGAGTTAGATGATGCGAGGAATGGATTTCTTTTTCCTTTTTTTTTTGTAAATAAAAGAAAGAAATTATTTGTGAGGTTGGATCGTTGTGTAGACAGTTTTTCCTATGAGTTATGAACATTGTTGGAAAGAAATGGATTCGATTAAAATTAACGTGCACGTAAGCTTATCATTATACCCTATGGTTATTCACAGATAATTTTTTAATCCAATTCATAAGAGAACCGACACTATATTTTGTTTCATTAAATTTCCAAAAATTCCGGCTTTATTTTAGTTTTAATATACAATTTCTTTATTTTAAGGAATTCTTCGATTGTACCTAAACTTGGAAAAATTTAACTATTAATATTTAAAAATTCGATCACGAATCAAATTAAATTATATATCATAGTAATTGCTAGAACTATCGAACTAGAGTTGTAAATTGTCCATAACGGTAAGAGAAGAGTATCCCTATAAATCAAGTTAGAGCCTAATAATTTTTTACACAATTAGGCCCAATTAATTAAATGTCAGGTTAAAAAAATATTATTTAATAAAATGAAAATAAACTCTAGATAAACACGATAGCCAGCGGGCAAGGCTGGATTGGTACAGCATGCTCGAGGCTCCATCGCTACATCCTTGCGGAAATGGGCCTAACGGAGTACTTTCCACACATGCCCGAGAACCACGCGCTGGAAAAGCTCAGCATGGGAATGGTCGAGGCTTGGAAGATATACAATAAACCAAGGTCTGTCTGTGTATGTTTACACACTTCTCAAAAAATTCACGTCTAAATCAACAAACTATTCCAAAATACATCGATTATTCTCCCCAATTCCTATCGCAGCGCTCTGGTATTATTCGTCGTCGAAGACACGTGGACGCAACACATCAGCGACCAGCGTCAGCACGAGTACGAGCTTCGCCGTCTCGATCCTCGGATCCGCGTGATCAGGCGCAATCTAGGCCAGATCGGCAGGACAGCTGAGCTGGTCGGCGAGGAGCGTAGACTGATGATCGACGGCCGTCACGAGGTTGGACTGGTTTACATGCGCAGCGGCTACGCGCCTGAACAGTATCCCAGCGATATCGAGTGGCGAGCCAGACGGATTATGGAGAATTCCATGGCTATAAAGTGTCCCAGCGTGGGATATCAGCTGGCCGGGACGAAGAAGGTGCAGCAGCTGCTGGCCCAGCCGGGCTGCTTGGAGAGCTTTTTGGAGAGGGATGAGTGCGAAAGACTGAGGAGGTTCTTTACGGGTGAGTTTTACTTAATTGCGAGAATGTTGACGAAATTTTTAAAAAAATTTAAACAAAATCATACTTTGAATTAGACTGAATTTATTGTTCGTGTGGTGCAGATTTGAAAATAAGTAGATTTGAAAATAAGTGACTCTCCAATTTATTTTAAAACGCCTTGAAAAGGGACGTTTATTAACACGTCCGAAATGTTGGCAGAGAAAATAAAATTGGATAGTTCACGGAGATCGAAGTTTTGTCTACTTATTTTCAAAAATAAAAGAAAAAAAATCATATTTTATTGTTGCTTCTTTCATGGGCAAAAGTTATTAATGAAGTGAGTTAGAAAAGTCTGAACAAACTCGTCTGTGTCTACTGAAATGAATTTGTTACTGGAATATTGGTGAACTTTAAGGAAGTTAAAATTGTTTGGCTAGTTATGGTTACAATAACTTAACTTTTTAAACTTAAAATTAATCAACACTCTAAAACCAGCTTCACTCACTGCTAAGAATCCATTTCTGAAAGATGAACTTCAAGTCACAGAATTTTAATTATACAATAACAAAGATCATTGTTTTAAGGTAATAAGCTTATATTTTCAAAAAATATGAATGAACAAATCTTTCACTATTTCACAAAAACTCATCACAACTTCTTCTTAATTACAAATTCTCAACAAACACTATTCAACTTTACACAAAAAGGTCTGTATTCCCTGGACACGAGCGAGGCGGGTGACGCGGCTATAGAAGCGGCCATAGCTCGACCGGATTCTTACGTCCTGAAACCTCAGCGCGAGGGCGGCTCCAACAATCTTTTCGGTACTGAACTTCAAACAAAGTTGGAATCGATGAGGTATGATAGCACAGAGCGTTCAGCTTGGATACTTATGGACAAGATTGTTACGGTGGCGCAGAAAAATTATATGGTACGACCGAATGCACCAATGATTAAAGAACCAGTAGACCTTACTTTGGAATTGGGTATCTTTGGAGTTGTACTGGGCGATGAGGACATAATCTTCCAAAACGAAACGTCTGGTCATACGTTGAGGACCAAACTGGCTGAGTGCAACGAGGGCGGAGTATCCAAAGGATTCGGGGCGTGTGACAGTCCCCTGTTGATTTGATAAATTATTTTTGTATGTTTTAATCTTACTGTGATAATAAGAAAATTTTATAATGAAAAGTGAAAACAGGCGTAAATTTACAAATGTATAGCTTAATAATTTTTTACTGATAAAAACATACTATTGATTTTTTGTTTTTAACAAATATATATTTTTTAAATACATTTATATACACAAATAGAATTGTAATTTAAGATAAGTAAAGTACAGTTACCAACAGAAATAAATAATAAAAACAAACCTTATAAATATGAATTTAATCCATATCCTTTAATGGTGTTTCATACAACCATACTGTATCTATTCCTTCACCAATGGTCGAAATTGGTTTACAATTAGGTAATGGAAATCTACAAGCTACAACTGAACAATTTGGTTTTAATTCTGATTTGAATTTTTCTTCAAGTTCTTCCATCTACAACAAAATAAATTAATATATATATATATAGATTACTTAATTACTGATAATTTTATAAAAACTCTATTCTTTTAAAGTAAATTCTAAATTTCATTACCATTTCATCAACTCCAAATATAACAACATTATCATATTTTTTTAAATTAAATTTCCATAAATCTCGTTTGAAAAATGATGTTTTTGACGATACCCCATTAGAGAGTGCAGAAAGTTTAGAAAATGCTATAAGCCATGGATTCAGTTCTACGCCATCTCCTTGAAAACCAGCTTTTGCTGCAGCAATAACCTAAGGAATACAATTTTTTTGTTTATTTTAACATTTAACTTTTGAGATTAAAACTAAAACAAAATCTTACAATACGTCCATCTCCACTTCCAATATCAATAAGAGATCCTGTTTTCCCTTTTAAAGCTTGCATAACATTATTTACTTGTTCTGTTGTTGCTGGAACATACGGTAAACATATTCTCCTGAATCCTGGGCTGACAAAAGGGAAGCATATAGCACTAATTGCTACTCCACAGCCACCTGTAAATTTTAATAAATTAAAAATATAAAAAACAATTTTATATTGCATTTATGATATTCATAATTCAAGTGGTCAATGTTCAAATTAGCAATACTATTTAAAAAAATAAGTTCTCACATTAATGATTTCGTTAGTAAATAGAAAAAAATAAAATTTAAACAATAGTAAATAAGGCTCTTCTAACCTGTATCAGTAATTTTAAGCCTACATATTAACCTAACAACTCAATTCATAATCTTTAATTCCCAGTCACAAAAACACAATTAAAAACACTAAATAAACAAACAAAGAAAAAAAAACTAAACAAAACATACCTGTAATAGCAGCCAAATAAAAACCCAGCCTCGACGATTTCTGTTGCAGCTCAACATTGACAGTCCCCAAAATCTCGCTCTCCATCTTCTATCCTTATAAACACTCCCCCTTATCTCGTAGCCACTTAATCCCGCATCATCCCCTGCCTATCTCGCAAGTATACCCTCAGTCTCTCCTATCAAAGCGCATCAATCGCGCAGCAAATCTCACGCTTTCTACACCAATTATCCCTCGATCCAGCACGTGTATATACGCACTCGGCGGCCGCCCCGTAGTACTCCAATATTTACTTTTACAAGCCATTCTCACGAGAGCGTTTGCACTTCTGCAAAAGCTTTCACTGCACCCTTGCGGGCTTGCCTTGAGGTTTATTTAGATTTGGGCCGCAGAGAGAGAGAAGAGAGTATAGGAGTCTGCGTGTCAGTGGACCAATGTGAGTGTGTATTATCCGAGGATTGCGAGTGTGTGAGGGGGGCGGGGAACTGGCGGGCGCCGTGGTGTGAGAGAGGAGAGAGGAAAAAAGCTCGCTGACGTGTGTCCTAAGTTTAGCTTTGTAAAAAGGGCGCGCGCGCGCGCGCCGTTTGCGGGTTTTGGAAAATTTATATCCCAGAAGCGGGCCGAAGTTATTAAAGCGAGGATACTTTGATGCGCTGGCCGCTGCTCAGCTCGCTAGCCGGGAAAATAACATGCGAGCCACGTCGCCGCGCAGCAAAGTGGTACGCTGCTCCAGTTTCCAGTGCGACATGTACTTGAAGATCCTTTAGCCGACAATGGCTAATCCGCGCTGAGCATCCAGCGCATACGGCTTTCGTCTTTCCATATCGTTCTCATGTGACTTTTTACAAGAGTACGGATATATACAACTACTTTTACTGCTTTCTCTCTGTTTCTCTGTAAAGCTTTTTGTAAATCTATCTATCTCTATCTCTCTCTCTTGGTACATCTTGGATCTTATACACTTTGTTGGTATTTTCCTGGAATATATATAGTGCGTATTGTCGATGAGCTTCCATGCTTATTGTTTAGGTGATAGCTAGATAGATAAATTTTTTAAAGTTTGCATACAGAATTATACTGACTTAAAAGACCGTGAAAGAACTGTCTTCCAGTTGTATTTTAATACTTTATTGAAGAGAAGTGTGTGGCTCTACAACGTATATATGAATATATGTGTACGTATACATGAAGGCAGATCTAAAGTTTTGACAAGTTTGCAAACGTCTTTAATATAAACAATGGATAACATCAGCGAATTTGACATTAAACTTGAGAAGGAAGTTTATTATGCTGGTGAAACTATTCGTGGTCATGTGATTTTGCATACAACTGAGAACTTCAAATTGAGATGTATGTAATTTTCAAATATGTGTTTATTTGAAAAGAAAGCTACTACTGTGCTAAAAACATTTGTTGCTATTTGTCATGATTCTATTAGTTACAGATATTATATTTATTAAGTTTTGCATGTATGTATTTATTGATTGATTCTATTCTTTTTATATTTATTTAAATTATTTAAAGTTATATTTTATACAATTTCTAAATTAATTTTTTTGCAAGTAATTAATAATAAGCATGAAACTATACAAACCTTTTGTAAAAAATTTTGTTATAATTTTATTTAAGCACTGAATAAATCTTAATTTTATTTTACTTACTGTGTTTTTATTTCTGTGTACCTTCATTGTTTCATTATTAAAAGTTAGTTATAAAAAATAATAAAATAACTCAATGAATTATATAATTGATGCTTTAAAAAAAAAAACTCATAGCTATGAGATTATCACTGCGTGGCCAGGCACACGCTGAATGGAAAATATTAGTCAGTGGAGATAGAAGAAATGTCAAGGATGATCAGTATTTTGTTGACGAAAGAATTGTAGTTTGGGGTCATGGTAATTTAAATCAATCAAGTTTTTTACTTAGTATTTTATTTTGTTTATAATATTAGACTCATAACATATTTTAGATTCATCAGAAGGACCTATTCCAATTTTACCTCGTGGAAAACATCAGTTTCCATTCACATTTAATTTGCCAGAAAGTGCTTTGCCTTGTAGTTTTGAGTCTCGCACTGGTTATATTCGTTACTATGTAAAAGCCACAGTCGATAGGCCTTATGCGAGTCCTCCACAAGGATTGAAATATTTTACACTAATTGGTCCTCATATAGACTGCATGGATGAACAGTATTTGGTAAATACTTTTTTCATTAATGAGTGTTATAATTAATAAAAATGTAATAAAAATTTTAAATGATACAGAAAATGATAAGCCAATTAAATAAATAAAATAAGCTTTGTTTTTAAAAAAAACACATTTTCTATTTAAAATTTACAATTATGAATGTATTAAGAAACTAATCATTGATCTATTGTTTTAGAAACCTATGATAGGAACAGAAGTAAGAACATCTTGTTGTTTTTGCTGTCGAAGAAATCCAGTTGAGTTAAGTGCTCAATTGGAAAGAAGTGCATATGTTTGTGGAGAGAGCATAAAATTGAAAGCTGCTATTGATAACAAAGGAATAGAAAAGGCTTGGTTACATGTTAAATTAACACAAGTACTATCAATATTTTATAAATATTAATAAGGCATTTTCATAGTTAATTAAAATTAATTTTCTTCTTTAAATTAAATCATTAAAAGAAACTCATAATACTATTAAAATTTTAACTATGAAAATTTTTGAACATACACAAATAATTATTTAAAAATGACAAATCTATTTTTGATTATTTATAGTATGTTGAATTCTTCATTGACCGAGGTGTTCTTGGAACAAGTAGAGAGCTCCAAAAGGTTGTTATGGAATATAAAGGAGAACCAGTACCACCAGGCACTGCAATCAAATGGGATTCATCTAAGAAAATGATTCTTCCAGTTTGCCCACCCACTTTAGTCGGTGTTTGTCGATTGATACAAATTTATTATGTCCTAAAAGTAATAAAAAATTCATTATTTTTAATTTATGTTGATACTGTTACTATAATTTTCAATTATTTCAGGTGAGTGTTCAATTAGAAAAATCAGGAGAGGATATGCAGATGCATTTTCCTTTAACAGTGGCAACAGTTCCATTCAGGATACCAAATTTAACTCATCAGCCACAAATTAAATATGGTTAGAACTTTAAAAAATAAATAACTACATTATATTTATAAATAAAAATTGTATTTTTTCAAATGTATTTCATTATTGTTATACAGAAACTGCAGTGGAACATGTAGAAGGTGGATGTTACATTGGTCCAGAATTTCTTTTGGGACAAGTTTATGATGGTACTGATCATCTAACCAGTCAAGCTCCACTAATTCTTTACAGACCAGTTTATGTTTGCATAGCCAGTGAAAAGAAAACACAAAATCGCTAAAATAAGCAAACACTTTTTAAGCGCCTTCTAGAGTATGTTTTCAAATAATTGAAATTATATTAATTGACGCGAAATCGCGTAGAAATTAATTAATTATAATTACTAATGTAATTTGTTTATTTCAACAGGGAGGAAAAATATGTGCAATCCATATACATGTGTGAATGAATGTATTGTTGAACTTGAAAAAAAAATATATTTTACGTCTACTCAGATAAATCAATAACAACTTTGATGGAATTGCAGAACAATATTTATTGCAATTAATTATATTAAGATGGAAACATTTAAACCTGACTTTTTGCCACATCTACAGTATTTATATTCTACGAAACATAGTTAATTATAATTTTCTTTTGTTTATAGAGTACAGCAAATAAAAAATTGTTTTGCTAATTGCAATTATAGAGTTCAGTAATTTTCTGAAGAGAAGTTATTGCATATCTGAGCTACTAGTCGTAAAAAAATTTTAGATGGACCAATTTATTGAATGTTCAAAATGTAATATTAATTCAGGCTGCAGTTACTTAGTGATGCTTTGAAAAGGTGCCATTAATGATATGAGAATATCACGTCTTTATTCATAATAACAGGTTAATAGAATTTTTATACAATTTAAAAAATTTATGAATAATGTATTAAGTAATAATATTTATTTTAAACAGATGCCAAAATATGCTTTATCGAATTCCATGGGCTTCATAAAATATATAGGCCTAAAAACTTTATGCTCAACGAGTATAGAAATGGCTTCTTCCATGCATTAAAGTATTCCAAAACTGTAGGTGATAAACACATTCAAAAGGGTAATATAAGTTTCTTATACATTCATATTTTGATATCAGTATGTACGTACTGTCAATGTTTTACCACCTGCAGCACTTTATCAATATAAAATCAAGCTAAAATTTTTTAAACTATGTTTATGACTGATAATTTGGATAAGAGCTTGAAGAAAACAATTAACGAAGTATTAATAGAAAATTTCATGTTAGTGGCAATTTTATAATAATATATATTATGTACAACAAAACGAATGTGCTAACCTTGAAAGAGTAATGTCTTCAATATTTATTGCTATATATAATTGCATTTACCTAATTATCACCATTATATTTGGAAAGATACTTACAGTAGTTATAATGACAATACAGCAAAAGTTGTCACACCTGTACCATAAAAAAACAATAGAAAATTAACTATAACTATAGAATCAAGCAATTTTTTTTGCAAAATTTTTACCTATGATAAATTTAATAACATTTAGAGTCTTATTAAGACTTTAATTGTTATTTATACATGAATGAAATTTGAATAATCTGAATAAAAAAGATGAAATTTTTAATACATAAATTTATATGTTTAAATTCTTAAACTGATATATATTATAATTTCTTTTTTTTTTAATTTAAATAATCTTTTATTATTAAAAGTAATTTCAAAATTTTTAATTAGTATAAAATCTGCTTCAAAAAACTTTTTAATAGTTATAGTAATTTCTTTTCAATAAAAATCTCATAAAAGTAAAATGGGAATTGTAGAAAAAATTTGGATTCCTGCGTATTTGTATTTTTTTACAAGAATAAAACGTTCTGCAAAGATCCTATACAATATAAGAGATTTTTGAAAAACAATAGTCTGATAGAGAATACTTGTTCAAATGGTCTTCCCAGTGTTACAATGCTTATAGTGTGCCATTAGAAAATGAATATAGATGCCTATTTTGCAAATTAGACTTTTATTTAAGCATTTTGCAGTTAATACGAAAAATATGGCAGTACATTCTAACATCAGAATAGTACATAAATATGTAGAAGTGCCTCTCAAAAACATGCATAGCTAATCAAAGAAAGTTTTTTGTATATAATGATGATATATCAAAGAGGCAAATAGAAAGAAAATATAATTTAAAAGATGCTTTGAAAATATGTCGTGAAATTTCGATACATATGTATGCATAAAAATTCCAGCAATAATACTGATTTTTATATCATGCAGTTATGCCAATGAAATCTTCAATGTCTAAATGATGAAACAAATACTTATATAAAATCCCTAGTCAATTACTGGCACATTTAGAGTAATTGTCAAGTAATTAAACAATCTCAACATGGTACAGGTGAAAGTTGATAAATCCCAAATAAAAAAGGCATTTTAATAACAAGTGAAAAAGTGAATGAAGCATTCTACTTTTAGAAAATAAGAAAGTTACTGCATTAACATGCAGATTTTAGACTTGTATAGACTGTAGAAGTGCTTATATCATATGAAATTGTTGAGCCTTGGATATTATTGCAGAAATTTTTTATTCTTTTTTTGTCCTAAATCAGCCCAAAGAAGTTACATTGATGTTTTAATATAAAGGAATTTTTTAATTTGTATTAAAATAAGAATAAAAAAAAACTAAAACGTGAATTGACTCTTCAAAGTGGAACACATAAAATTATTACTAACCAGTAAGGATAAAAAAAAAAACTAAAAAAAAATTTTCTAAATTTCTATACTAACAGTATTCACTTAAAAAAATTGAAGATATTTTCTTTCTTATAGTATTTAATGTTATATATTCTTATAACATAATTTCTGTTTACTTCTTCCTTTTATTTGTTTTTATAAATAAAGTATTAAAAATAATTTAGAACTCACATTCATTGACAACAATGAATGTGGGTTCTAAATCCAAAATTATTCATACAAATGAAATTATTTTTTAAGATAATTTTGAACATGGTTTTTTTTTTTACTTTTTGATGAGGATAATGCATCTGCAACAATAAAGTTGCTCATTGGTGCTAAAAAAGTTTTCCACATAGCAGGGTCGAAAATCGTATAAAATATGTGTTACATAAGACATTTCATGAAAGCGTTAGGTTTTAAGTATATTGTATAAAAAATATTTAAGATAAGTTAGTTATTGATATTAAAATAACTATTCAAGTTGGAAATGTGTACTTATTACATAAATATATATACATACACATGTATGTGTACAGGATACATAAAAATAGCTGAAAGAAATTTCAGAGAGTGCAAGTTTATCTGTTAATCAAGAAAAACCGTTATAATGTTGTTACCGCTGTTGCTACCTGTATGCCTTTCGTTACCTTTGTATTATTAAAAAATACGTGTATAATAAATGTTTATACATGGAAATTTCAACTGACTGTTTTATTTCATTCATTTTTCATAACCATATATTCTTCCATATGTAAAAACTTTATAAATATTAAAACTTGTCTATTATTTTTTAATTATTTGTTAGTTTACTGGGGAAAATAAATAAAATAATCATTTCTTATATAAGTAGAAAACAATGTTATTTTTAATATGTATATATATACATGAACCATTAGAGTAATCACTCCATCTTATCTTCTAGACGCTGATAAACATTGAACTAATAAAGATGAAGAAACAAATCATGAAATTTCAATTGATTACATTTCACAAAATACCAGATTTTAAGCAATTTAGTAGTTCCACTACATAAATTTAACATTGGATATTAATTACAAGGTGTTTAATTTAAAATCGTGAAAGTAAATCAGACAATAGTATAATTAATATTAAATATTACTGAGTTTATCAGAAAATACAAAAGAGGTTTCTTAATTGAGTTGCTTGTAATTGTTTTACCTAAATACTTTAACTATATATTGTTAAATAATAATAAGACAAAAATGTATAAGATTACGTGCTTTTCATAAACTCAATTTAGAAAAAAAAGCTAATTTATTTTAATTTAAGAAATAGTAACTATAAAAAATATTACTCAATTTTACAAATCTGAAACCTTTCCCTAGTTTTAATTAACTTAAAGACTTGATAGTCGAGTCATTTGTACACATGGAATTCATAAATTAAACGTGAAATGATTATGACAGCAAAATCGGCATGAAAATCATAAGAAATATAAAATTTTTAGCTAAGAGTTCAAGCCAAATTTGCCTATAATATGTTTCTCTTTATACACTCACAAAAAAAAAGTAACATACAATTGATTTTAAAATTTTGAAGTTTAAAAATGAAAAAAAAAAAACATTCTAAACATAATTAATTTACATCACTTCCATACTATTTTGCGTATTTTCTGTGAAACTTAGCGAGGTTGAAGGAAGGTCTTGTGTTGTTTCTTCTACTCCCATTTGTGCATCTATACCTTCAGCAATGGCATTCGCTGATGCATTAGAACTGTCATCCCAATTAATCTTAAATCTAGTTACACGTGGCTTGTCTGCCAAAATGTTCCTTTGCACTTTATCAAACTGTGGTTGTGGTGGTGGATTTTCTCTTAATTCTGGATCCGTATATTCATTATTGATGAAATACCCCACACGCACAAATTCTTGATTGCGATAGGTACAAGTTAATAAGACTACAGTAACTCCCAGAGCATCGTTTACTGGGATTCTACTTGTATCTGGTGGATCAGCCTGAAATTTATATTTAACAAATATTTTAATTATTATGATTAAAACAATGAGTGTTCTTTTAATTATTGCATAATAATGGTTAAATAAGTGATGTTATCTGAATATTTAAGTATAAATATTAAATATTAGTCATGCCTATGTTTAAAAATGTAAAGAAAATCTATTATAAAACATTTATATTCACAATTTGAAATAATATTATAAAACAAGATTAAATATTAACTCTGAAATAAAAAATTTATTTTAATTTTATATTTATGAATTTAGTCTACATCGCAAGCAAAATGTATTATTAAACACAAATTTGAAATTGAGATTTAAAATTTTAAATTAATAAATCCAATATAGACAAGTAAGTAGTATTAAAAAAGTAAAATAATCAGCAATAGTTAAAAATAACTGAGAACTCATAAATTATTGATTAGGTATCTCAAGATTACATCAAAGAAACTTATAACCATTTGAACAAATAAAAGTTTTTTACCTGGAACACAAACATGTGCCTTCCTTCAGGAATCGGACCAACATAAATTGTGTCAAGAATTTGGTCGAACTCCTCTGACTCCGCGCAGCCCACATAGATCATCTTCCATTCTAAATCTGTAAAGTAAAAACAAAAAAATTACCAATTTGAATTTTGCAGTTAAAGAGTCAATTAAAAATATGTTATCAACAAACTACATCTAGGTTAAGTAAACAACAAGACAGAATTGCAAATGACAATAGGCAATTACCCACTCGCCCCTTCTACACTGACACTCTAATCACGACGCCCTGTGCGAAACGTACTCCCTCCAAACCTTAAAGTTGCTAAAATAAAAAACCTAAGTAATCACGGCATCAGCTCGTAACCGACAGTTGCAAAAACAGAGCCGCGTAATCCTCAACGCCAAAGATCAAAAGAACGTATTCGCAATCGTAACGTTACATTTCAAAGTGCCAGCGTAAAAAAACGGGGGCCGAGCAAGTATCGGCAAGGCTGTGTAATCCTCGAGTCCTCTAACCTTCTTTGAGCTCCTCGATGCACTCGAAGGTGATCTCGAACTGTATGGGATTGAGAAACGGCGAGGGATTGTCGAGCACGGTGACGTTCGCCACTTGCACTTTGGCCATCGCTGTTCCAATCCGGCCTCTCGGCGAAAAACTCGGTTATCACCTCGCTGCCGACGAGCCACACACAAAACTATCAGCGCGCTTCTCTCGCGCGTACACAACACACACGCACACACACTCACTCACACGCGAAAACAACGCTCGTCTTCTCTCCAAGAGCCGATGGAAGAAAGCAGCTGAGAGCAGTGCGGATGGGGAAAAAAAAACAAGTGCCTCGACGTCTTCTCCGTAGGTGTGTGCACCTTGTGGCGCGCGGTTGAGGTAGAGCGCGAGAGGGACGAGCGAGGACGCGCGACTGGGGGGAAAAGCGCGCGAGAAGCGAGTCTTGGGCTAGGAGCTTTGGCGGCAAACGAGCGCGCGGGGTCCTACGAATCGAAGCTTCCGGGTGTCTGTAAATGCCGCCTGACTGCGCTCTGGGCAGGTTCGCACGGGACTGGCTGCCTCGGCCAATCGAGGAGCGAGCTTGGTCGGATCTTTGCCGCGCTTTTTACGCCGATGCGCTCAGCGCGTGTACTGGCTGGATTTTGAGGATGGAGCGTGTAGTGTGGGATGCGCAGAGAGTGGTGGGAGGATGGTGAGTCTGCGCTATACTATGTGTATAATACAGGTGTTGCAGAAAGTATAGACACTAACGTGGTATATACGTTGAATTGTATGTATTGTAGATATTGTGAAGGCGGTCGCGTCCAGGACTCGAGGGGGCCGTTGTGATGCAGAGATGTTGGAGCAGCCGGGATAAAAAATAAAATACTGGCGGATTTTAGAGTTGTCTTTTCCAGTTGAATTTAATGGATGTATAAGTACTGTTCAGTTGAATGTTCTCCAGAAATCTAGAATTGTTAATAAAGTTTCAATGTTGGAAAAATTTTATTACGTTATTTTAAGATTTTTAAACAATTTTAATTATTTAATTTGTATTAGAGCAAATTCGAAAAACATTTTTTTATTCAACAATATTATTTTTGTAGATGCAAGCGTACTAAAAGTTTGATTACCTATTAGTAAAAAACGCGCGCTTGTAATTACGTAAATTTATTATGAAACTAAAATGTAGCCTTTCGTGTTTCCGACTCTTTAAAGTTGTGGAATTTTCCATTGATTCGAAAACCATACTGACAATTTGTCATACCGCTTAAATAATTACTATAAGAATGAGATGGATATTTTACAAATGTTAAAAAATGTGCGTTTATACGAATAATTACCTACTTTTTTATTATAAGACTGAGTTACCATCTATTGCATTTATTAATGCAAGTAGGCATGATTATCTTAAGATATTAATCAATATTAATTAATATGATCTCAAAAATGACTTAGGGACTTTCCACACTGAAGGGGTTTGTGACTGTGACGTGACTGTACCGTGTGACTTTGTGATTTGGAACAGTCACGTCACAGTCACAAATTCCCTCAGTATGGAAAGTCCCTTATACCGACTGGTAGTGACTATACCCTTTGGGGCGGTTGCGCGATTTGTTATTTATTACTTTATTTATCCATTCTACACATTATTTAATAGTATATGTATATAGCGAGAGAGAGACATATTTATGAATGTATTTATATATAAATAGATTTCTATTTTTTGTCACTTATGTGGACTATACATGGCATAAAATGTTCAGACGTCTGCATAAGTTTCCGGAAAAATATGTATAAAATGGGTCTTGTGTAGACACAATGCTTATATGAAGGTCTACCTACAAGAGAGGAATATAATGGAATATGGGTTATTGGACATTTTTCATTGTGTCTGCACCTTAAAACACTATATATTCTGTGTCTGAAACTTAATTCTAGTGATTTTAGGAATAAAACACTAGAAAAGGTGTATCGTTTCTTTAGCTAGAAGCATTTATTGTAGGGATCCTTAAAGTGTCTAAATAAGTACCACCACATATATTTATATATATACTAGGGACGCTTCGGCCCCCTGCGAGCTTCGCGCGCCAACCCCCCATTCTTGAATCTTGAAAAACAAAATAATGTAAAATCCTCTAAAATAAAGGTTATTTT
>UELX01004886.1:0-15848 GCA_900480035.1 Eupelmus urozonus | reverse complement strand
TAAGTGCTACTATATTTATTATTATTCTGTTAACATACGTAAATTGTTCTAATAACAAATAAATAGTACAATTTACGATAATTCTAGTTTACTTTCTTTTATTCTTAAAAATATAAATTACGTACGTATGAAATGTAAGTTCTATAAATTTAATATTTATATTCTATTCTTTAAATATTAAAAACAAAAGAACTTAAAAACATCAAAAATGTATATACATATATCTTCGTCCTTTCACTCTTAGGTATCTATATATGTATATATATATATTATATTGTAAAGGACCACGTATAAGCGCTTTTACGACTTTGTACAATAAAACTCAAAATCCGGAATGTCCTTGATAATTTGAAAAATTTAAGTATTACCCGTTTATAAATAAAATAAAATTATCTGTGTATGCATCTTTTAAAATTGTTATAATTTATAATCCAGAAAATTGAAACAAATTTTACAAAGTAAATATATTGTTTTATGACAGGATATTAATTACAAATCAAAAACTTATTTATTTATCCGATAAAAAAATTAGCTGCCATTGAATCTAATGTTAGAAATAAAAAATGCTGCACTGATTTCAGATTAAATACATATATATATACGAGTTCACGTGCCATCTGTAGACTGATGTATGCTGCGCGCATTGTTGCCGCGAAGGCATCTCTATATAGATACACATAAGTATATATGTATACAAACCCGCATACTCGGAAAGTCGGAAAGTTGATGTTTTTCTTCTTGACCGTGGCGGCTGCAGTGGCGGGCAGGCCGGATATCAAATGTCATCGTGCAGCGCGCTTTAACAGCTTACCGACACACCAATGGAACTGTATAATAAATGACAACGACCTTTCCGTATCTGGCATAATTCGCAAGAATTATCTTGATCTCGTATCTTGCGCCAACGGCTGCAGGAGCTTAATCGCTGCTAACGTACTTTGTCGTAGCGGTTATAAGTGCTGTCAACATGTTTCCTGTTGAAATTTGGGAGAGGATTTTGCAAAATACAGAAGCCGTTTCGCTTCTACGTTTGCGCACAGTCAACAGTACCTGGAATTCTATTATTACAAAGATTTTAAAGGTTTATAGTTATTTCATATCATTTACTACTGTTTATTCAAAAATTTCAGTTATTAAGCTTTTGTCATTTTTATGCTATTGACATTTAATTTATTTTTAGGAATCTGATGTTTGGTACAGGCAGTGCAAAAATGACGTTCCACAGAAGTACTGGTACATGTTGTTGGAAAACTCATTTCATTTAACAACACTGTACCAACAAGAGAGTAATAAGAATAATGATTACTATAATTATAAGATATGGATGACAATGTACAGAGCTTGGATAAAGTGGCAAAATGTTCACAAATTCAATGTGGAAACAATCGATGAATTTAAACCCATTCCTGAACATCGACCATCAGAACGCATAACGTGTTGTACTGTATTAGGTATATTTGAAAGAAATTCAAAATTTTGAGTTATTGTATTTTGAAACATTTTAACAATCGCATTGTTTTTATAGGGGAATTGGTTGCTGTTGGTTCTACTGAAGGATATATTAGGATATATAATTTACGTACTAATAAGCTTGTATTTAGAGTTGATCAATTTGAACAAGTACAAGATCTCAAACTATCTGTACAAGGTATATTTTATTATTGTTATACAAGAATATGATTTCAAAATATTAAAATACAATATTTTTAGGAAAGAATTCTGAAAAAATTGTGTTAATCGCAACATCAATTTGTAACAAAAGCAGAGTTTGGGATGTAACAAGTCAAAAGAGTTTAATGTTTACATCCGGTGATGTGATATGGTAAGTTACACAAGCAAAAAAGTTTTATCTCTTTAATTAGTAATATATGATTTTCACAGTGCTGGATATGGATATTATTGTTCAACAATATATCATGATAAAATTCTTGTATATGATGCAACAACAGAAGATTACTTCCCAACTAGATTATTTATAAAAGACTTTAACAATACAAACTTAAACACAAGCAATCAAAATAGTAAATCACATAATATGAAATATGTTAATATGATAATCAATAAGCATCAAGTAAGTTTCTAAATGCAATAACAATAAAGTAATATTAAAAGTAAGAACGCTAGTTCATTATGTACAGAAGTTTACAAATTTATTTATTTTCTTTTTCAAGCTATGTTTTTGGTCTGACAATGGCCTTTACTGTGAATTAGATTTACGAGAAATTAGTCAATCGTCTAAATTTTTACACACACCAGATGTAAAATTTGTTGGAGTTCCAAACAAACAAAAAGTTCGCCATTATTACTTATTCAATCCATACGTTGCATTTTGTGTTACAGGTACTAATTTATATATTATATGTAAAGCATTTTGCTAAAATAAGAATTAGTTATTATTATTGTACATTTTATATTTTTTAATTACAGAAAGAGGGTACCTAGGTATATCAGTGCATAAGAGTAAATGGCAGGTGTATAATGTTTTCCCGTTTTTAGAAGGCATAGTTACAGCAATTCTTTTTTATGTTCGAGTATTAGTTATTGGATTAGACACAGGTATTGTTTTCAGTTTTATATTATTAATTAAAAAATTTAAATTATTTGTTTGATATTATTTAATAGATATCATATAATATGTTTTATAGGAGATGTATATTTATTTTATATGGAAAATGAATCAGCTTTGAAAACAATTGATTTTAAGACCAAAAAATCAAAACGAATTCACGTGGCCTCTGAGCCAATAGTTTCTGTAAATATAATGGAGATCTCCGGAGATCAAAGACTATTAGTTGCAACAAAAAGTACTATATATCATATTAAACTGGATTATGTTGCATACTAATGTATAAATATTTAATAAGAAAATGTGTTTTGTATTGTTAAGTTTATAGATTAAGAACTATGATAATTTAAAATGACAAAGAATTATAAATTGTTTTTTTACATCTTTATTTTTTTTTATAAAAACGTATGACAAAATAAAAAATAAATTAATTTATAGAGTATATGACAAAAAAAGATAACAATAAAGTTAAATTTAATTATAATTAATTTTTGTACAAAATTATTTCATTATCATCCACGTGCATTAACACTTGCTGTACCATATGTCTTATCCCAGTCTATGTACACAGAAAGATCTTTTTGAGAAACAGATGGGCGAATGGAATCAAGAGCTTCTTTAAAGTCAATAAAAGTAACTTTTCTTACATCTTCTTTACTAATGCCTTCTAACTGATCAAAAGGAATACTTCGAATTGGTCCCATGCTGGCTTCTTTACATAAGTTTGTCATATCAGCACCAGAGTAACCATCTGCCAATCTGGCAATTTCATAAACATCTTCAATTGTTAAATCGTGTCTTTCTGATTTTAATAAATTACGTACAATTTGGGCTCTAGCTTCTAATTCTGGTAATGGAACATACAAACGTTTAACAAGTCGCCTGCGAGCTGCTTCATCCAGTTCATAAGGTCTATTGGTAGCACCAATTACTAAAATACGGTCCTCATCTCCAGTTGCTGCCCCATCAAGCTGCACTAAAAATTCAGTTTTCATTCGTCTTGAAGATTCATGTTCCGTTTCAGATCTTTGACATAATAAAGAATCTATTTCATCAATAAAAACAACAGAAGGCTGCTCTACTTGTGCAACAGCAAAAAGTGCCCGAACCATTTTTTCTCCTTCACCCACCCATTTAGATGTGAGTGAACTAGCAGAAATTGAAAAAAAAGTTGATTTACTTTGTGAAGCTATACATTTTCCAATTAATGTTTTTCCAGTACCAGGTGGTCCAAATAACAAAATTCCTTTTGGAGGCCTTCGTAATCCTGTAAAAATGTCAGGACGTAACATAGGAAAGACAACAATTTCTTTAATAATTCTTTTAGCATGTTCCAATCCTGCAATATCATCCCAAGTAATTGGACTACCGCAATCCATGATTTCATTTTTAATAAGTTCTATCATTTTTGGCTCAATGTTTTTAAGTCTTTCATCTGTTATTTCAGGTTCAGGTTCTTCTTCTTTAGGTTCATCATTTTTAAATGGGCATACAAAGGGAGAATTAAGCGCTCTACCACCAAGTGATTTTTTTATAGGTTGCTGCCTATTATTTGCATATTGTTGCCTATTATTTGCACCTTGCTGCCTATCATTTTTTTTGGCTTGTTGTATTGCTAATTCTGTTCTAGCAGTTTTAAAACCAGCAAATTTATTTTCTTCTCGTTTTTCTTCTTTCTTTTCAACTTGACGTTGTTCATTTTTAAAAGCATAATTTGGTTTATTTACATTTGTTCTTTCAATAACATTTGTATATGGTTTTGAATTTAATACAGGTTCAAAACTTTTTTTTGGTGTTGAAAAAGCTGGTCTTTTTACAACTTTTACATCAACAGATTTATCATTTTTAATCTGATTCTCAATATTGCTTCTATTTTGATTAATTGATACTTTTGGTTCTTGTCTAGAAATTTTTCTTGTCCTTGGTGATGTTCCTCCATTTTTCCATAAGTTCATTAATTTTTCAACATCCCTATCAGTAAACTGCTTATTTTTGCAAGACAAAGTTGCTTCAGAATTACATGGTAATTTTTCAACAAACTGCAAGGCTACATTAGGATCTGTCAAAGTCATTTTCCATTTTTGAGGATTGTTATCAGTATTGACATTTAATGAACTGAACTGTTTCCAGTAATTATTCAAACCACTTCTACTATCCACTAGACTTGAATAATTTTCTAATTCACTTTGGAGCACTGTAGCTGCAGCATTTTCCCCAACACTGTAAAAAAACATTTACATTTTAACAAACAATATTTAAAAAAGGACCAATTTAATTCTGAGATATCATACCTATTCCTGCAGATCATATACTTTGTAAACATGCACCTCCTCTCGATATCGGCCACTTCGCTGTCGGTTTTGTTCGCTTTGGAAAACTGCAGCGTTTGATAAGCCGCCAAAAAACTCTTCTTCAGATTCTCCTGACTGCTCTCATCGCTGGCTGCCATTTGAAATCCGTTTCCCGCCAAAAATCCCGAGAGGTTATATCTTTGAAAAAACAGAATTTACATCTGCAATCAACAATATAACATCGAACTCGATAAATGACAATGATAGTTTTTTCGTAAACAATCGAAACACACAAGCTACCTGCTATCGCGTACACACGAACGATACAGCACGTGCTCACTTCATTCACATTTTCGCAAAATGCATCAAGAGTTAAACATCGTCAACTTTCTAGATTCGATCGATCTGCTAAAAGCACGTTACATCACGGACTCGCAAGCGAAATCAAAGCAAAACAATAATCGCCACTTTGTATGCGCGGGTGAAAGTGAATACTCGGCGCGCGCGCGCGAGAGAAAACAGATCGCTCCGCTCCGCGACTCCGAAAATACGTATGCACATAAACATACATATACATATACGTCTACGTGCGCTCCGGCACACACATGCGCACAATCTGGGCGCTCTCTCCGCAACCATCACAAACTATCTTGCGCGCGCTCGCGATATATACTCTTATGGGAGCATCCGAGGCGCGCGGACTGATCAGCTGGAATCCGCAGAGCGCTCTCCGTTCCAGTTTCTTTCGCGCTCTTCTCGGAAGATCCACAGCTCTTATGGGCATCATGACGCGCCAGTCTCGATCTTCCCTCGCGTTTCAAGAGTGTTTAAAGTGATACGAGGAGCGATGCGGGCTGCTCCGGTTTGCGCGAGCGATTTCCGTTATTCGCGCCAATAGACCATACGGATATCTCAAGCGGCGCAAGGGCGATGCCGCGCCGAGCGTCCCGAGGTAAAGCTGCTCTTGCTCCAAGAGAGCTAGCCTTAATTTTCTTAATTCAATATTGCTGAAAGGGTTTGCCTCACTTTAAAGAGGATCAGAGAGGGCTGCGAGCTTTCATGAATGAGTGCTGAGCGCAGAGAGAACAATGTCAAGACCTTGCAGCTCCAAGGACCAGGGGGAGAACGATGCTGGGACTACCGCTGGCTCCAGGTCTGGCAGCTTCTTTCGCACCGGCCAGCACAGGGAGGCCTTCGACAACTGGATGCACTGCATCTGCATTGTTACGTTTGATCTTGAGCTGGGACAAGTTATTGAGGTTGGTATAGATTTGATGCAGTTACAGGTTGTTGTGATGGCTTATGTTTTGATAATTTTATGATCGTTGCTGGATGAATAGGCGATATATCCTGATGATGTAGAATTTTCGGAGCAAGAAAGGTCTAATATCTGTTATTTGGCATTTCCTGATTCCAACTCTGGTTGCATGGGAGATACACAGTATCATGTGAGAATCAAAAAGAGCGTCAATGGTAAGGATGTCAGAGAGACTCAAGCACTGAGAGATTATGACAGAAAGTCACCAATGTTCCTGCAGACTGATAAAGATTATTATTGGGGCTCTGTGTACTTTCGCCAAGTGAAGGATAAGAATCTTCCAAGAGGCTACTTTCAGAAGGTACTGGAAATCTTGATGAATATGTTTTTCTGTAACTAAATTTTCTTTATTTATAACTGATATGTTATTTTCAGAGTATTGTATTAGTCACAAGGCTTCCTTTTGTAAATTTGTTTAGTGAATTATGTGCTCTCATTGCTCCAGAATTTTTTGACAGTGGTCAAACTTGTATGGACAGAATAATTAAGGAAATAAGTAAATGGCCTCCACCCATTCCTGGTCAAGTTGTACATTTGCCCTTATTAGGAGTACTTTTTCAAGTAAATATTACTTTTTAAAAATTCATATTTGGTTCCACTATTACTTATATATTAGATTATTATTCTACTATGTACATTAGATCATCAGAATTATTATTTATGCCCATTTCCAATTGTTTCAGACGTATATTCCAAATCATGCCTTCAAAACAGCTGTACCGAATGTTGCAGCCACAGATTGTGCTCCATCTAAAGCTGCGGTTGCTCGAAGTTTAATATTAACGTCGGCTTACGATGGCGACATGTTCAAAAGTCTTTCAAGTGTTGTAGCGCATATTCACTTGTTATGGGAACTCGTTCTATTAAGCGAACCAATTGTTGTTATGGCTAGTTCACCAACTATCTGTTCTGAAATTGTTCATACATTAACTGCGTAAGTTTTTAAAAAGACTGATTGAATTAAAATGAATTTTTAACTTATAAAAAGTTTTTATCTTTAATAAGAAGAAAAATTTAACTTAAAAATACCGACTCAATTAGAGTTTCTCTATTATCCATAAATTCAGTCTCGATTTTTTCCTTATTTAAATATAGGTTTTATTAGATAAAGTTATTTTAAAAGATATATTGTATTTAAAGTGATGTAATAATAAAACAAATACACGCGTCTGCTTTTATCAAAGCATGTTATCAGTTGAATAAATTTCATAAATGGAATAAGTTTGATACATTCGATAATAGCTTACAACATATTTCTTGTATTAATATATTTTCATATATTTCTTGATTTGTTAATAGAATGATTGCACCACTCAAATATTGCGCTGATCATCGGCCTTACTTTACCATTCATGATTCGGAATTTAAAGAATATACAGTGGACAGTCAAAGTCCACCTGCTGTAATTCTCGGCGTTACAAATCCCTTTTTTGCCAAAACTTTAAGACATTGGCCACATATCGTGCGAGTAGCTGATGATGGTGGATCAGTTGGAGGTGATATTCTCTTGCAGTTTAAAATGTAAAAAATTAAGGATTTTAATTTTATTAATTTGCTTTATCTTTTTGTAAACAGATAGTCCAAAGTACAAATCGAAAAGATCTGAGGGTCTGAAGGTTTTAGATTCAAAACCTGGACTGTACACCCAGTACAAGCCTTTTCTACAGAAAGACAAGGCTATACTAAAAAAACTTCTGAAAGGAATTCAAACAAAAAGACCGGGAGAAGTACAAACTGCTTTACTAAGACGTCATCTTACAGAGCTTACTGAGAGCTTTATGATTCCTTTAGAACGATACATAGCCAGTCTTATGCCTCTTCAGAAAACTATATCTCCGTTTAAGGTTTTTAATTTATTTTATGAATATTTTGATTTAAAATAGATCTGTAATTTATTTTTGTCGTTACTTTTAGGCTACACCGATACCACAACTTTTTAATCCTGACGATTTTCTGGCAACATTAAATAGCTCTGGCCCACAATTAACTACGGGAATCAAAGGAGACTGGGTTGGCTTATATCGAAGATTTTTTAGATCGCCCAATTTCTCCGGATGGTTTCAAGCTAGGTACTTGGAACTTACAAATAAATTACAAGCAATCCAGCTCGAAGCCCTTTCACAAGCGGTAGTTTTAGCAATTTAGTTAAATTTTTTTGTAAATTAAAAGTAAAGCAGATAATAAATTTGTTTCATTTTTCAGGATTTAACAGCTTGGGTAAGAGATAAGCAAGAAGTAGAGGTGGTTGATATGATTCTTAGAATTCGTCAAAAATTGGAGAAAAGCAATCTCGATGATGTTCCCTTAGGATACTCTGTTCAAGAAATGTTGCGCGAGCGCATTAACGAGATTACAAGTACATTACCAGACGATCTGAGAACTATTTTGAACAAAGAGTCTTGACAGTACTGTCGTGGTGCCGTGCTCTCAAAACAGCAGCGGCAGCCAATTTATTATGCGATCAATCTTCAAGGGTTTTGCTGAGGGTATTTAGGCGACACGTGTGTCGCTTTGTCTTTCGTCTTCTATACTCTTCCTTGATCGCGGATTTTATTTCCGTTCATTTTTTTTAACATTTTAAATACCGTTGACGTTACTCAGATTATGCCTTAGGAGAAATAAGCTTCATAGAAAGCTGTAGTTGATGCATGGATGATCGTTATTTTTAATTTTGTTTTTTGAGAATGAAATTTACGAGATTAATGTGAGCATTGATCATGCAATGTATTTAAACAGAAACTCATGTATATAAGCAAAGGAAAACTGTTGATAAAATCGCTATTTTTATACGTATTAAAACTGTCTTTTTTATAAAAAAAGAATATTTTTTTTTGACATTTTTGTAAGATATCTTTTACATAAATTGATTCCATATCTCGTTTATAATTAATAATAATATGCAATTCCTACCGAGTAATATAAAAATACTCGAAATAACATTCATTATACTTTTGTCGCTTCTTGTCTTATTAACATCTCTCTAAACTTTGGAAAGTTAACGAATTTTTCATTTAAAAAAGGTACACTTAATACTAAATCTAATTCTCTTTCTTATTCTCTTGACGACGAAGATCTTCCATATTCCTGACTAAATGGCTGTAATAAAACATTAAAAGTATTAAATCGCAGTTCATAGTTGAATTTTTGTAAATAATGATTTGATCAACTTACCAGCCTCTGGATGACGTCATGTATATCTCGATACCATTCAGCTATTACTAACGCGTTGTCTGATTGTATGAGTACTTGCAATCCCAAGAGAGTATTTATGAGATAAACATTTTTTCTATTGCTTAGTTTCTCCGCGGACTCTATAAAGGCACCGTTCAAATCCACCGAAATATCTGGTTTAGCTGCAGCTGATGGATCCAATTTCTGTAATTGAATAACTATTTCATTACAATTGCTTTCGATTTGAATACTTTAGTCATTTTGAAGTATTAACCTACCATAGCAGCAAAAGTTTTAGCATCCTTAAAGAAAAGTAAAAAGAGTTCCGTTAATACGGCATAAGACGTGCTCCAAGTCTTTCTCAACTTTTTGCCATTTTCAGTCGTTATCTTGGTCTTATTAATTGTCCCTTCCTTTAAAATACACTGTAAAGTTTAAAAAAATGTTAAAAATAAGTTAAAAAAAAAAATAGCACATAAGTGGTAAATTATTATTAAAAAAAAAATATGTGAAAAAACATTCCGCCTCACCATATTTCCATCAAACAGTTGAGGCCACTCTCCATTGGACAAGGTCCGCACTCTGTTCTCGTTAACGACAGCGGGCAGAGCCCATGAGGATTCATTACTGTTTTCCTCGAAGAAGTATATCTTGCCCTCGGAATCGTTAGAGGAGAACCACTGTGAAAGTACCGGAATGATTAGCAAGTAGAGAAATAAATCAAACGATCGCGTGCCAACTTTCTTGAGCTGAACACGACCTACCTTGTCGCCTCTTTCGTTAATGAAGCACACACGCTTAGCGTTGCTGTCGTAGGACTGCTTCCAGCCGGACGGCAGACTCACGAGGTTCTCGACGCTACCATCGAGAATCCGCGACGGCGAAGCGGATGAGCAAGAAGTCGAGCTGAGTATAGCCTCGTCCGAGAGGCTCCTGCTAAGGCTGTTGACGTTGCTGTCGGAGCGCGAGACAACGCCGAGCTTAGATTGCTCCGAGAGCTGCTGGGTTTTGCTCGTTGCAGGAAAGGTCTTGTACTGCAGATACTCCTCGGAGCCGCTGTCCGAGGTGCGCAGTAGAGCCTTGAAACCCACCGCGGTGCTGCGCTCGATATCAATCTCCGAGAGATCGTCGAAGCTGCTGTCGCAAAGCTGATGAGGTTGAGGCTGGGGCTGAACTCGACGCTTGGCTGGAACGGGTTTCACTGCCAGACGCTCGGCGCTCGCCGATGGCTGAGAGATTATTAGGAAATTGTAATTTGTGTTGATTGATTGTAAAAAATCATTATAATATCTATTTTGTTAATAAATATGATTGATTTTATGTCAAAATTAAAACTTGTTTTTCTTTTTGATTCACAT
Organism: Eupelmus urozonus; assembly: GCA_900480035.1. Lineage (NCBI taxonomy): Eukaryota > Metazoa > Arthropoda > Insecta > Hymenoptera > Eupelmidae > Eupelmus > Eupelmus urozonus. The sequence continues at coordinate 5,144 of UELX01004886.1, read as the reverse complement.
AAAAAAATGTCATCACCTAATTAATGGACGATAGTTTTCTTTTATTATTTATAATGAGGTATAACACATTTTTATCACTTTTTGAAAATTTAGTAAAACGTTTTTTCTATTAAATAATTTGTTTCATCTTTTTTTTTTTTTTAAATTTCTAGCATATTTAAAGAATTCTAAAGATGCAAAAAAATGCTATTAATTTAATGGCAAAAATTAACGGATTTTTATAAAAATTGGTACAATTTAATAGTTATTAAAAAAAAAGAAATTCACCATTCTTAACAAAGCAAGAAACAGATAAATTTAAAAAAAAATAGTTTTACCATTCATCCGAAATTATTTGGTTACGTTTTATTAACATAAACCTGATATTTTTTTAAGAAACAAAAATTCTAAAACTTTTTTACAATATTCCCAAAATTCAGTTTTTTTTATTTTCTAGAAAATTCTCATTTATTTCCTTATTTGCATTAACTGAAACAATAAATGTAGTCAATAATATACCAATTAAATACAGTATCAGTAACTGTACATTTATCGTGGTTATAAAAATAGGAAATAGTTTTACTTTGAGTTAAAAACACTTAAAAGTGCTCTATTACGTAGTTTTTCCTGGAACAGAGTAGTTTGTCATTATTCCGATCACCGAGTTTCGCCGGTCATACGATAGTCAAATATTAAAATGCAATGATCGACTTTTAAAATTTCTTTCTACTGTGTGATTCATTAAAAACGAAATTTTGATAAAATTATTTGCACAATTACGTTATCTTAATGGAAACAAAACTTATATATTGTTTTAATAATTAAAATTATTATTTTAAAACTTTCCACTATTTTTTTTCTAAAAGCATATTAATAGATCTAAAATTTTTTGAAAACGCAATTAAGAGAAAAAGAAATCGGAGTGAAGTTTACATCCTGGGGATTCATTTAGAACTGCATTTTTTTATGCTGAAACATTACTTGTTCTTTTGCCTATAAACCGATGACACGAATTCATAAAGCATATAAAAATTTGTTCGCAACTAGGCCGACATCGATTGCATCGGCTGGATCAAAGTGCATCCGCGACATAAAAGCTCATCCGGCGCATAACCGTCTATCTGGTGCGGAAAAATCCATAACGTATATAAAACCGAGCAAAAACGAGCTCGACTCCTTCGCAACTCCAAGCTCCCTTGCTCACCGTGTTAAGCGGCATCGCCTGCTTGATCCTCCTAAGCGACTCCTTGGACCTAAGCTTGGGCACTGGCTTGTATCTCCTCTTGCTCTCGATCTCATAAGTGGACACCGCACAGTCCTCCTCCTTCTTCTCCTCAAGCTCAGAGCAGTCGAGATCTCCTAGACTCCTAGACTTCCTGTTAAGCTTGTAGCGCGAGGCCTGGCCTCGCTCCGGCCGATAATAGGACTCCTGGTGCGAGAGCTCGTGCAGCCGCGAGCGCTGCTCATATTTGCGCTCGACGTGATGGTGCAGCTCGGCCTTGGCTTTAGAAATTTCCGTGTGGCTGGCGCTCGAGCTGGGATGGTTGCGATGGGCCTGGTAGTGGGACTGGGAGTCGACGCTGTCGCGACGCCGAGGGTCACGTTTGTTCAGCGCGCCGTCTGATTTCGAGCGACGCTTGTAGAGACGTAAAGAGTCCTGGCTGAGCGTCGTCGTCGGGCAGTCTGGAAAAAAACAAGGTCGTGGATTATTAGATTTTTTCTTTACGCTGTTTGGGTGAGGCGCGAGCGCGCTATAGAATTAAAATGCAATTAGCGTGCTGCGCTTTTGAGGACACGGACAACGGGATGTGCAGACGGTTGATAGAAAAGTCGATGTTTGGGAAGAATTTGTATCTTTAAATGTTTTATCGCGCGTGTTTGGGTGTTCGTTATGAAATGCTTTGAATGAGATACCGGTGCGACGTGTAATTTATACGCTATCAATCGCGAACAAATATTTATTTTAATTTTATAAGCGTTAAATAATGTTTAATATAAAATGAGATGAAAATGTTAAGATTTTTTTCAAATAATATGCACCTATAATTTTTTGTCTTCATTTAAATACGTTTGAAATTGACGCTTGTATAGTCGCGCAAAGAATATTAAGAAATGACGTCACAATGGTAAATTGTATTAAGTTACGTCGTTAGGACTTTCTCACTCAATAACTTCCGTAAATTTTATGTTTTAGAAAATAAAAGAAGAATTAGTATTAAAACATTTATTATCTGCTGTGAATATTTACGCGATTGAAAAGAACAGTTTTATGTAATACGAGGAATTGTTGACTCATTTAAGTGTAATTGTTTGCTGTTTATCTTTACTGTATTTATTTTTATATTATATTACTAAATTTAGTGCAATTCTAAGTAGTTTTAAAAATCTTTGATATTTTTAAAGAAAAATAAACTGTATGGAAATTTCCAAATAAGTTTGATATATGTAAATAATTGAGGAAAATTGTATTAAATTTATAATGAATCAGAAACTTATTTGAATTAATAAATGTATATAAATTTAATTGTGGAGAATAAAAAAAGAGAAATTTTACAAATAAAAAATTTACCCATATCAAGAGAATGTTTGTCATTTTCAAGTTCCATGGAGTTAGCACTGGCTGGTAAAAACTTAATCTCACTGGCCAACTTTTCAAGAGACGGTGTAAGCTGAAGCTCCTCACGAAAATCCTTAGTGGGCATTTTCAACTTACATGGCACTTTTTCACGTTTAATACGCAAAGAAATATTTGAATAAGAAGGAGATTCATTGTAGTCCACCACTTTCACTGGTGCTTCCTGCATTTCTCTTGATCTGTCATTGTCATTTAAAATATTTGCTTCATTATATTCATCTAGCAGTTTTGGTGACCTTGCAGTCGGACTTATTGGTGGTTTCATGGCATTTGTGTGAGGTGGAAAATCAAACACCTTTTTCTTCCAAGATTCCATATTGTATTCTGTATTGGGTTTATCATTTTCTTTGGTATTGTCTTCCACATTGTCTAATAAATTTACTTGAATTTCAGCATTTTCAAAGCGTCTTGATATATTCATTTCATGCAATTCTTGTGCTAGTTGATTTGGTCCCGAAATACCAGATTCACTACTTTCTGAAGAGGCAATTGATTTAGAATTTGAAGAAGATTGCATTAACTCTGACATCAGGGTCTCTATGGCCCACATTTTTCTCTTATCATTAATTAACAGTCTATCAATGTCATTTTTAGTTGGTGAATCTTGCTCAATAACTTTATCAGTTTTTGCTGGTTGTACAATATCTGCAGCTTTGTTAGTACTATTAGATTTTTGTTCTGGCAATTGCACAGGTTTCTTTGGAATTTTTTCAACCACACTATAAAGCTTCTCAGATTCAGACACGCGTTTCACTTCTGCATTAACATTGTTCATTGCTTCTTTTGAAAAACTCGGAGATGCACTTCTTCGTTTCTGTGCATCTTCTTTGATTTTCGATAAAGGTACAAAATTAAAATTATCTGGTTTTTTCAATACCTGTGCAGATGCCTTCTCCCACCTTTCCTGTATATTTTCAAACTTGGACGATTTCTCTCTGTCATCACAAACTTGGTCCACATGTTTACCTATACCTAATTTAGTATCTAAAATAGTTCTCTTCTGCGACACTCTGTGCGACACTGCATTCTCCAATTCCTCCTGAAATGGATTGAGCATCTGTGCGTCTACATTCTTATTATCCCTCCCAAAGCACATCCCAAAAGCCGAGCTCTCCCAAGTATCTTTATGTTTAGCAGGCACAATTCCAAGACTGGTCTTGCCACTAGCCTTGACATCCTCATTGGAATCTACGGAATTCTTCCTCAAGCCCTTAATCATCTTAGACGGCTTAGCAGGCTTGGCAGCCTTATTGCTATCATTGACAGAGCCCAGATTTCCCGAAAGCTTCCTCCGGATAACGCTCCTAAACGAATCATGGCCTTTCCTTGGCTCCTCCTTAGCGCTGGCCTCCTGAGCCTTGTCCTGCGTGGAATGTTGCCTGGTGCTGGTGCCCTGCGGGCTGGTCTCCTGCGACTTAAACATCCTGTCCTTGTCGACGTAGAACCTGGTGGTGTCAGAGAGTTCGGGCTCCTGGAGCTCGGCCACGTAGCCCGTGGGCACGTAGAAGGTCGCCTTCTCGGGCACGTAGAAGCTATCGACATCGGCCGGCCTGACGACCTGCCACCAGTCGTCGTTCGTCTTCCTCAGCAGCAGTAGCCGCTCGTCCTTGAAGATCCGGATTGGCTTACCCCTGGTCTCGTACTCGAAGTCGTAGAGCACCCTGAGCCGAGCCCGCTGCTTCTCCGATGAACCTGCCGCCGCTGCTGCTGCTTCGCCCATAATTGTTTACAAGCAGAGAGGCTCATCACGCCAGCGCGATCGCGATCATCGCATGCCTCTAGGCGTGCTGCAGCACCAGCCCATCATAGGCTCCCCAGCTCACACCACGAGTTTATACGAGTAGCACGCAAATGTTGATTGCACCTGCACGCGACCGAGCGCGAGAGTATGTGTATCAACAGGCACTGAGAGAGAGAGAGGGAGCGTCGAGCTATAATAGCGGGGAGAGAGAGAGAGAGAGAGAAATTACATGGGAATCGTCACGCCCTGCTCTCCTGCGAGCTTATTGCGCGACGGCGGCGGCTGGCTACTATGCAGCGGCGCGTGCAACGGGCGCGCTCCGGCACTACACTGCTATTACACTGGGCTGCTGCTGCTGCTGCTGCTGAGTGTGCAGTATGTTGCCTGTCATTTGTCATTCCGAGCGAGCTCTACAGTCCGCCTCTCGCCTCGCGCGACTTCTGGATGTATATCGTGTCATTATTGTTGTGGTGCTGCGGAGTGTATACAGCTACCAGTGATGCCATGATATTGAGTATGGTTAAGGTGAGGTAGAGGTCTGAGTGATCGGTGGTAGAGTAGGGCAGGCTGCTGGCTTGTTGTTGGTCGGTTAAGTGGAGAGCGAGGTTAGCGAGGCACGGCTGTGATAAGGAGCTTTCGAACCACGGGGCTTTAGACGGTTTTTAATAAGTTTGGTTTTTTTCGCAATGTTAGGGTTGTTGGTGTGCTAAAAATTAAGGGGGCCAGCCTGAGTTGAAATCACTGAAAATGAATAAAACATTTATTGCTATTTAAAATAGTATATCATAG
>UELX01004885.1:0-15852 GCA_900480035.1 Eupelmus urozonus | reverse complement strand
CCCCCCCCCCCCCCGCCCCGCCCTGTATTTTTACCTCCTACTATTTCAATGTACTTTTAGTTACCTTTTTGCATATTTGTGTACATTTTCTTTTTTCTATTAAGCTCGGAAGCAATAAAATATAATATAGAAGTTTTGTTATAATCCAATCTGGAGAAATTTTATTTATTATATTAACAATTATTTATATTATTTATACATCTTTGTAGACTTGATTCATTCACGATTTTTTACATTTGATAAATTTTATTTGGTTTACAAATGATTCATAAACTTCTTTAATATACCTAAGGTCTCTATTCTGTAAATAGCTCATGATATGCCCAGAAATAAGTTCTGGTAAACAAAGTACTTCTATAAAATATGGATCAGCTTCAATCAACAATATTTTTCTTTCTTTGGCTCTTCTTACTCTTTTAATCAAAATGCTATTATAAATACAGATCTCGCTGTTTTGAATTTCAGTCTCAAATTTTGGTAAAAAATTCTCATTTTTTAAATATGAAGCTAGAGTACTAATGCTTTTTATTAAAACGTCATAAAAAGTAATATTTTTCAAAATAGTTTTGCTTTTCATTTTTTCTATTTCTAATTTGCAATTTTTATAATTATCCTGCAGACTCCTATAGCATTCTAAAAATTTTTCATTTTCAATTTCTCTTATAGAATTTAATTTGGCCTGATATTTTATTAATAATTTTGCAGTAGTCATTGGATTAGAAAATTCGCAAACTTCAGAAATATGATCTGCTTGATGAATGAATGTAAAGACCTTATCAAGAAAAAGATTAGAAAAAAATTGTTCTCTATTCCAAACATAATCAACACAAGTACATCCAGATTCATCAGTAGCATACAATAAGTCTGGATTGAATTCTATCAAAACGTCGATAACTCCAGTACTATTGAATAAAGAGGCAATATGAAGTGCGGTTCGACCACAGCCATCTCTGCAGTCAGCTTTAAATCCGTGCTCTAGCAGAGCCTCAACAATATCGCTACTATTTTTTCGCGCTGCAACATGCAGTGGAGTTGTAATAATGTTTTTTCGAAAGTCCTCTAGCACGTCCGAACCATAATAATCACATATGCGTAATTCCGTTTCTCTTGTGAAACAAATTTGCGTAAGATCATCCACTACTTTATACTTGGCTCCTTTATCCAAAAGTAGCTGAATTGTTTCTTCATCTCGATTCCAAGCAGCAAAATGTAGTGCTGTTGTACCAAACTCGTCTTCAGCATTTATATTTTTGTAATGTTTTAAGAATTCTTTAATTATTAAGTGGTTTCCTTTGCTGATGACCATGAAAAATAATTTTAAATCATTACTAACCGATGCTTTATTATCAAAAAGAAGTTTTAGGATTTGAAAGTTGTCTCTTTTAACAGCATAATATATAGGTGTCTTATTAAATTCATCAATAGAATTTACGTTAGCACCGTAACAAATGAGCGATTTACTTATTTCTAATTGATTGTTATCCACTGCCACATGAAGTAATGTTTTATAATTTTCATTTTCTTTTACAGAAGGAGTTGGCATATTTGGATTCAAACCAAACTTAAGCAAATATTCTACAATTCCTAAATGTCCATTGCTAATTGAGTGTTTTACAAAATCAAAAGATTCACTAAAATTATTTTTTACAAAATCAATTAAAAATCCATGTGCAAGTAATTCTGAAATAATTTTTTTATGTTGCCTATCACTTCCTTTTACAGCATAATGAAGTGTTAATTTGTTTTCATCTTTATTTGGTTTGTGCTTTAAGAGTTCAATTACTATATTTAATAAACCTTTTTCTGCAGCAATATATAAAGGAGTATATCCAGAGCTGTTTCTAAAATTTATATTTGGATTATTTTTAAGTAAAATTTTACACATTTCATAATCTTCATTTTGAACAGCAATATGAAGCGCTGTGTCATCTGAATCAGTTTGTTCGTTGACACCAATGCCATGCTTTAAAAGCATTTCTGCTATTCTAGGACATTTAAATCTTGCTGCTAAATGTAATGCAGTTGTACCATCTTTGTATTTAACAGTAACATCTGCTCCATTTTTTAATAAAAGAGAAACTAATGTTTCACTTCTATTCACAACAGCCATGTGTAATATCATATCATCTTTTAATCCGTGATTTACAATAGCTCCATGGAAAATTAAATATTCAACTATTTCTTCATGTTCATATGCCACTGCAATATTTAAAGGTGTTTCATCCTTTATTCCAATTGCATTAACTTTAGCATTATTATCTATCAAAAGTTTTACAATTTCTATGTTACCAGTATTTACAGCAGTATGAATTGGAGCTATTCCACTATCGGTGCAGTCATTTATATGTGCTCCTTTTTTCAAAAGTAGTTCAACCATTTCAACAGATTGAATAGCAGCTGCTAAATGCAGTGGCGACCTTTTTTCCATAGTTTTAGAGTTAACATTTGCCCCATGCTCAATCAGAAGCTTCATTATATAAATGTTATTTTTTAAAATTGCTATATGCAAAGGTGTTAATCCAATTTTATTAACTGCATTTATGTCAGCTCCTTTGTCAATAATCATTTTTACATATTTAGCATTTTCATAAATAACTGCATAATGTAAGGGAGTTTCTCTTTTAGAATCTTGCTTCTTAATGTCAATATCACACTGTAGAAGGAGATCAATTATTTCATTATTTTTTTCTTGGAAAGCTATCTGTACAACAGATATTTCACTAGATGTTATTTTAGCATTGACATCAGCTCCTTTTTTAATGAGGATATCTACAATATCTGTTAATTGATTTTTAACTGCTAAATGAAGATATGTTGCACCTGAAGTGTTTCGTGATTCGAGGTTAACATTATTGTTCAGCAATAATTTTATAATATCTTTGTTTTCATTAACAAAGTCAGGAAAAATTTCTGGACTAATTGTTATAGATGCTCCATTATCTAACAAAACTTTTATGATTTCACTTTTTCGATGAAGAACTGCAGTTTTTAAGTAAATATGATTACTTATCATGCTATTGATATTATTTTCATTATGATATAAAAGAATTTCAACCACTTTTTTGTTTCCCTCTTTAATAGCACTTAAAAGTTCTTCATTTATATAAAATTTTTCCTCTAATTGAAAATTCATGATTTAACTTAATTTTAACAATATATTCCATGAGATATACCTGTGGTCTCTAGAAGAAGAAATATTAGGTAAATAAATGTTAAAAGAATGAAATACACATATTTATATGTAAATGTTGAATTATACTATATATGATAATGTGTAACTTACTTTGGATTGGCTACCTATCTATATCCTATCTATAACCAAAATATTTATATCTTTTTTAAATCTTTATGTTTTATCAAATCAGTTAAAAAATCAATAATGTAAAGCAATGATAGACATAGAAACCTATAGCCAGCAGCAGTATGTATTCATCAATAAAATTTTCATCTTGGCTTTATATATATATATATATATACATATTACAAATAAGTAACAAAGTATATAGAGTATATAGACATATAAGACATAGGTGTATGTAAATTTAGAGTCAATAGAGTCAGCTTGTTTGGAGTCCCGGCGGTGGTCCGGTTCGGCGCACGCGTGACGGCGTGAATCGTCCTTTCAGTTCAGTAGGTCTAAGCGAAAATTTCTCTTGGAGCTAATGTAGTAAAACGAATCGGAGCCGCTTCGGAGAAATAGATAGAACAAGTCTAGAGTGCGGGCTGAGTCGGACCGAATGAGTATCTATATAGCTATATATACTATTGAATTGACTCTTCGGGCCAGGCCCAGGCCGCCCATAAGCATGCGCATGTGCTCTGCAGCTATTATATATAGGCGTGCATGTCGCGTGGAGGGGGAGGAAAAAGCAAATGGCGGTTAACAAACATAACAAAAACGAAACAAACAACTTATTCTTGTGAATGTAATAACAATTATTATTAGCACTTTAGCAAATGGTAGGATAATTTTTTTCTATGGTGACGATTAAATTCCAAATAGTGAATTGCGGCTATGGCACTAAACTTACCAATGGATTCGTCGCCCCTAGATTCTATGGGAACGAAAAGAAGAAGGTTATAATTCACACTCTTCTACTTTATTTATGTAACGTTCGACTATAGTAAAACATTATTTTCGCTTTCTTTTTTTCAACAGTTCTTCTCGAACGATAAAGCGTAAAAAGTTCGATGATGAATTAGTAGAAACAACCTTTAATCTCCAGCCTTCTACAGCAGCGACAAAATCTAATCCTCGTTCACGAACTGTCTCAGTGTCTTCTGGACCTCTGGATGTCTTGCCAAGTCCTCAGACTCTGCCTAGTCCAGTACCTGCACCAGTTGTCGTTCCACAACCAGAGCGTCCCAATCGTAGGCCAAGTAGACCCAGTGGTTCCAGTGGAAGTAGTAGGAAAAATAAGAAAAACAAAAATCATCCGCATTCTATAAATGCTACAAAAGACCTTGGTCGATGGAAACCAACAGATGATTTGGCTCTTATAACTGGTGTACAGCAAACAAATGATTTAAGAATGGTAAACTTTTTTATATTAATAATTGCACTCATTGAAATTTTCAGATATTCATTTAGTTTTTCTCATTTTTCAAGGTACATCGAGGAACAAAATTTTCATGTCGCTTTACTCTTCAAGAAATTCAACAGAGATGGTATGCTTTATTGTACGATAGTGCAGTGTCACGTGTAGCTGTCCAAGCAATGCGTAATCTGCATCCTGAATTGATTGCTACTGTGCAAGCAAGAACACTATACAGTAAAAGTGAAGAAGATTTACTTGGAACAATTAAATCTGTGAGTTTAAATTATATATTAATATTTTTGTTTTTCATGAAGGATTAAATAAATTATTAAATAAACCAATTAGATAAAATTCCGTTGAAAAGTAAAGGGCTTGATCAAATAATCTAAATAGCTTTTGTAAATTGTTTCAAATATTTTTTTAATACTGCTAAAACTATATGTTTTTCATTATTTTATAGACTTCACAACCAACATTAGAAGATTTCCAAAATCTTTTAGAAATAAATGCTCAAACATTTTATCCAGCAAGAACAGCAAAAGCATTATTAGCTCACTGGCAACTAATGAAACAGTATCATTTGCTACCTGATCAAACAGTTCAAAGTTTGCCTAGAGGAGAAAGTGTATTAAATTTTTCGGATGCAGAAGATATGATCAACGATGCTGAATTAGTTGATCAGAAAGATGAAGTTTTAGATGGAGAACTGCAGATGACTGATAGAAAAAATAAGAAAGAAATTAGAATGTTAGAAAATGAATTGGGAAGATGGCAAGTTCTTGTTGATAATGTAACTGGCAATAATCAACCGGATTTTGATAATCAAACATTGGCTATATTAAGAGGAAGACTTGTCAGATATTTGATGAGATCTCGGGAGGTAAAATATAATTTTTTATTAATAATAAAAAATATATCTTTTGCTATTATTTTTAAATATTATATAGAGCTGTCGTAAAAATTCGAATTTATTACAGAAGTAAGAGCAATGTTTTTCTTTATTTCTTGGTACCTAAAAACGTACCTAAAGTTTCATCAAGATCTGTGACCCAAAGGTCATACACTATCCTAGTTTGATAAAAACAATAACTGTTCAACTTTAATACTTTGTTTACAGATAACTGTCGGACGTTCTACAAAAGATCATAGTGTTGATGTTGATTTGTCTTTAGAAGGTCCAGCATGGAAAATTTCACGCCGACAAGGCACTATTCGATTAAGAAATAATGGAGATTTCTTTTTATCATCAGAAGGAAAACGACCAATATTTGTTGACAGTAGGCCTATTCTTGCTGGCAATAAAATGAAGCTTAACAATAACAGCATCATTGAGGTATGATTTTATAATTTAAGTACATGGAGGAAATTCTGATTTTTTTTATTAAGAAAATCTTGAAATCATTACTTTGAATTATTTATTTTTCTATATTATTAAATAAATTTTAATCTTTAAAATCTTTACAAAATTATTTTTTATATTTAGATTGCTGGATTGAGATTTATTTTTTTGATAAATCAAGAACTGATATCTGTAATAAGACAAGAGGCTGCAAAGTTGAATTTGAATCCATGAAAGATGAGTTTGAATGATTGTGATTAAAAACAAATTTTGTAAATACATAATAACTTAATAGTTTCTTTTAAATCATGTATCTTAAGTTTCATAAATTTAATATGTTAGGAAATGTACAGAATTAATTTTTAAATTTTTGTATAAGTTCCAGTATTTTCTTTGTAGATCAAATTTTGTAAATTTAAATTACTTTTGTTAAAAAATTTTTAACTATGTATAATTAAGATAGCTTATCTCATTAGAAAATAAGACTTGAATATAGGTGAGTGTTATTTATTAATTCCTGAATTCAGAAATTTTGTAGGTAATTATATATATCATTGAAGATAAAAGAAATATTCTTGTACAGTAAAAATTTAATTAAATGAAATTGTAAAAACCTATTTTTATTTAAAGAAAAAACAAATAAAAATTTTTTATTATCAACCTTTATTTAGGAATATAATCTTTTCAAAACCAACTTATCTCCAGTCTGGCATGTGAATTTTATTTATAAGTATGTATACAATTGAATTATATAAGTAATATATCAGTTTTTATGGCATGCATATACTGCACTTCAGTTTTAAACTGAACTACAGCCCTACCGTTTAAAAAGGCGATTAATTACTCTAACTTATGACAGACACTGGAGATAAAAAAGCCAAAGTATCAAACTAAATAATATTTTATGTTGTTTTTCAACATAAAGGGGACAAAGCAACCGTTTTTTTTTTTATCGTGTTAAAAAGAACATTTATATTCAACTTAATTTATTATACGTATTAAACTTAACTCGCACCTGATAAAAAAAAGAAACGCTTTTTCAAAATACAATATAGAGTATAATATCGCCAGCAGTATTTTAAAACTCAAAATCATGGTACCAGCAATCGGACATGTACTTAGCACATTTTTAATTGATATACACAGTCCAAACACTAATACTCCATGGATGTATGTAAAGCGCAGTATAATATAAATATATATATTATATATTTTTTAATACAAACTGCTTAATAATGTTTTTTAGTAACATTGATTTTAAAATTTCTCATAGTTATTTAGAATGTAACTATATTAACTTGGTAAATATGCTAATCAAAAGTGGAAAGTAAAAATAACAAACTTGAAACAATAATTTTATGAGTGAGATCAAAAAATTCTAGATGCAGCAGAATGAATGGAGAGATTATGTACAATTTTTTCCGTAACAAAGCTTATAGCACTTACATGTATATTTTTTCGCAATTAGTACACTCGATAAATCTTGGTGCTTAAACATTCTGAAAAAACTGTCTTTCGATCAGAAGTTAGCACTTATTGTTTCTTAATTTCTTTGTGCCATATTTATGTTAAAACTATCTATTTTATAAACTTGATTTGAAATACTTTTTTTACTATTCATTAAAATATTACTCCATTAAAGCAAAAGTTATATGTTTTTATTAACTAACTTTTTTCAAAATAATTAATCATAACAAAAGTATGGCAGCATAAAAAATGTTCTTTCAAAATTAACGAAAAATGCTCTCACCTATTCTCATCATTAGATTATTCTTTCAGAAATAAATTTTCTCGCGAAAATTTATACAGCAAACAGAGTAAGTTTTACTGTATTTGACTGTAATTCTCTTATTCTTTCAAATTGTGTATGTTTTTTTTTTTATTCGCGCGCGACTAGAATGTACAAAATTGTACAATGTCGCTACATGAAATCATCATATTCGTTGTCATATGCACTAAAGTCACCATATTCGCTTTCACCTTCAATTTTTAATTTCGCCTTGCCTTTGCCTTTATTCTTCTTTGCTTTTTCCTTATCCATTTTTACTTTTTCGGTGTGTAAACTTTCTACAACAGTTTTTATTTTCCTCAGTGAAGTCGCTGGAACTAAAAGTAGAAAATTCAAAAACAAGTAACATACTTAAGTTTATTACATTACAAGCAAGTTATATAATATATTAGATATTCGTCATGGAAATATTTATCTTAATATTAAAATATTTTCTGAATAGTTGTATGTAATGAAACATTTTTTTTTTATTAATAAGCTTTATTAACTTAAAAAAGTTATTTAGTGTAATGAAAAATATTATCTTCGGCTTTTAAGCAATATTTAATTATAATAATTTAAATACTTACGCGATAAGCAGATATTTTTTATTAATTCTTCAGCAAAAACTGGGTAATCTGTGTGTTTATTGAACTGATTGATTTTATTCAGTAATGCATCACCAAATTCCTTAAACTCATTAGCATTTGTTGGAATCATAGCATCAATGCCTGTTTGTCCTTCTGTTACTCCTTTAAAAAAAGAAAAAGCATTCTTAATCGGATTTAAAAATCAATTTATTTCTTATTTCGAAAAAGTTTTAATATTAATTATAAAAGTAATTTACGAAAATTATCTTAATACTTATAATTGCCTAGATCAGTGTAAAAATGATCTGGTTTTGCTAAATTTTTATAATATTTAAAAATTTAAACTGATTATAATTATAATTAATAAAAATGATCATGCAAGACAGTTTAAATGTATGTTACTATATTTTAGCATTTATTGAATTTTTTTGAACAAAAATATTTTTAATATGTATAGCTTTTGGGACAAAGATTTCAAAATTTTATTAGATCAGTTTTTATTTATGTTAGAAATCGAAAATCAAATCAAATCAATATCTGTATGAATATCAAGGTTATTTAAGAACTGAATTGGACACAACGGTTTCTTTTTATAAAATAGTAACTTTTATTGAAATACAATAACATTATATTAATAAATTTAATTGTAATATTAGTAATGACGACGTGATCAAGATTAAGTAGTATGTCTCGCATGTACGTGTATTATTTCCAAAGTTCAACAAAAGTTATTTGAAGATGTTATAAAAAGTAAGCCTACATCATTGCATAAGTTTAGATCTAAAATTTGAGCGCGATATATTATTACAATTAAATAAAACCTAGTTCTTAAATATTGTATACAATACTGTCTGAAATCAAATAAATAATAATGGAATTCAAAAAGTCGCACTAGTTGAATTTTTAATCTTATTTCAATATAGTCTAGTTCAAAATTTTATTTTACCGTTGTGCCAATATGATTGAATTATTAAAAATACTAAGAAACCTTCCTTGCAGTGTCCCAGGAAAGAAGAATTTATATTTACTTATAATTATTAGAAGTTGATTTATTAGTTCTTTTTTTAAAGATCAAATCTTAAATAATAACATTATTGCTATTTAAATTGAAAAACCAAAATATACTAAATTTTTGGAAACCGTTATACACAATTACATATAATTATTCTTGTACGAAAACAATTTATCATACGTAATTGTGTACAAAATTAGTATAAAACTATGATTATATAAAATTTTTCCCAGGATTAGCATAATTTAAAAAACAATTAGTAATAAAACTTAGCGCATTAATTGATTTACAATGAATATCATTTGATAATTAGAAAACATTCAAAAATTGAGTAAGAAAAGTCACATTATCCTTATGTCTTGACTTGATTGAAATCACAGATGCTTTAGAGAGTTCAAGAGTTAGAAAATTGATTTTGCTCAAGTCTTGCATTCAAATGATATGCTGCCATAAATTGTTATCACTTGTTGATTTTTGTTGTCTTCAAGTCAATTAAGAAATCAATCTTAAAGGCTTAATATTATTTTTTTTCACTTTTCTCTTTCTGAGGTTTACGAGAACTAAAGTCTACAAGGTTTGACAAACCAAAAGTTTCCATAGCAAGTCGTAGATCTGCTTCTTCTTGAAGTTTTTGTCGTCTGAGCATCTCAGCCCTTCTTTCTTCTGGAGTTAGTGCTTCTTCCTTTTCCTTTGCTTTCCTTTCAGCTTCCTCCCGTGCTTTTTTCTGCATAAATTTTATTCAAATAAGTTTCATAATTTTTTATTCAATTGTAACAAAATATTTTGTTACAAACCTCTCGCTCTTCAATTTTGTCTGCTAACGTCTTTTTAGGTTTTGGTTTAGCTTTTGGAACTTCAGCTGGTTTTTCAACATCTTTTTTTTCTTCATTGATGTCTTCCCAACTTTCCTAAATTAAAAATTTTATTTCAGAAATAATTTTTTAAATAGGCTATTGATATAAAAGGAAATATAAAAATAAATTTGCTATTTTCAATAAATGGCTCCATCAAATATTACAAATTTGTTTATTAAATAAAACCAATAAAATTGTAGTACAAGCAGTTAAATAATTTTACAAAATAATTATATTTTTTTGAATAAAATAATAACAAACAAGTGAAATTTTTATTTTTTAATAATTATTTAAAAAATATTAGTATTTCTGAATTTTATATTAGTCAAATTATATGATGTATTAAATATTGACTTTGTATAAAAATTTAACAAAATTTATAAACATATGGCTTGACTGATCATTCAATAATGATTTACAATTTCAAGTTTTACTGGAAATCTTATTAGTACAAAAAAATTTTTATTTAAAATGTTTTAGTAATTCTTGAAGTTTATATTATTGAGTTCTTTAAGATATAAGATTATTGAAAGATATTGATAAGTTATAATACTAAATATTGGAATAAAACATTGACAGTACTAATTCTAAAATGTTGACAGTAATTAAAGTTATAATCCCAAAATAGTAAAATGATTTTCTAAAATTTTGATAAAATTATTGTAATAAAAATTTTGAGAATTTTGTATGTATTAATAATTTTATTATTATTAGAATTTGTAATCTATATTATTTTTACCAATGAAAAGCAGTAACTAGGATAATCAGTTTATTAGATATATTAAAAATATTATTTATAAATTTATATTTGAAAAGTAAGAAATTGCGACAGTCTTGGTAAAAAAGAAAAATATGTTAGAGTGTAATAAAGTGTGTAAATGAAGTCTGTTATCAAGCGCGGAGATTTGTCAATCGGTAAACTCAAGATTCTGTTGCAGAGTGCAATAAACAAAATGAAATGAAAGAAAATAAAATTCCTTTAAAGAAATATTGGACTAGAATTTGAAAATGTTTAATTAAGGATAAAGGGTTAATTTGAAGGAAAGTTGGCCATGTGGCATCTGGTTGATTGCGTGCAGTAGGGAGAGTGTTCGAGAGAGAGAGAGAGAGAGAGAGTGCTCGTTTGTGCGCGCGCGCGTGTATATACTTAGGCAGATATATAGGCTCTTGCCTCTCTCCCCCCTTCTACAGCTATAGCTACTTATAGCGCAGCGGATCATGGATGTTTAAGGTTAGGTGCGCCTTGCGCACCTGCGGACATTAAAGTTGGGCTCAATTTTATTTGGGTCAGTAGCTAAAAGTCGGCTGGAAGAATTAATAAGCAAAAAATGAAAAAATAATAACTTGAAGGATAGAGAACGTACCATGACTTCCTCTTCCTCATCTTCGCCCTCCCATTTGTTGGAGCGTAACGCGAGGTCAAAATCTGCCTCAATCTTCTCCGAATCTGCAAGAAAAAAAAAAAAAAAATACTAAGAGCTTGCCGTTTGATGAAATTAAAATGAGAATCGTGCTTCTTTTTGCCGGAAAATACAGATGTGTTGTATTAATTAACCTTACCCCAGTCATCCATGATTGCAGCTTTCGATCTTGGTTGTCCGTGTCTAGTTATTTGCTGTTATACCTACACTCTGAGATGAGTGTGCCTCAAAAAATGATAACGAGTTTGCCTACAGATTCACGCAGGCTGACACGCGCGCGCGAGCACACACACGCGGCACGCAGACGGACACTGAGAATTAACGAGCTTATAAGCAGGGTTGACGAAAAGCCACGAGGGCCATTCGTAGTCGGTTGTCCGATATTTGCTACCGTACTGCCGATTATGGCTACTGCTACGACTGCCGCAGCTGCTGATGCTGCTGCTGATGCTGCGGACCTGCAATCGCAATGCTGCTGGTAATCGCTTCTGAAAACGTGTCCGACTCCGTCCGGGCCACCATATTAGCACGTGAATTCATCTGTAGCTGGCGTTGCCGTCGTTGCCGCCCTCGGCG
Organism: Eupelmus urozonus; assembly: GCA_900480035.1. NCBI lineage: Eukaryota > Metazoa > Arthropoda > Insecta > Hymenoptera > Eupelmidae > Eupelmus > Eupelmus urozonus. The sequence continues at coordinate 3,754 of UELX01004885.1, read as the reverse complement.
CCTGCCTCGGCCCCGTACTTGGCTGGCTATATGCTATATACTTTTTCCCCAACTCCCCACACTGCGCAGCACGCATGTATTTTAGATCGACTATATATAAGTATGTGTAATTCACACGTATTTTATTGGACGCATACAGGCACCGACGCACGTTTTAAGTTTTAAGTAGTCCTCCGTCTCGTATCTGTGACTCTCGAGTTGCTCGTTATATACTATAGTCTTTCTGCAGTGCGTGCGGCAAGAACATTATTTTTGGATTTTCAGAATCGCAGCTTATTCCGTCGGTCAGTCTTTAGGCTGTCTACCGTCTGGTCATCAGTCAGCGTACCGTCCTTACTACAAGGACTTAGGACACTTTTACTTTGTCACTTTTTGAGCTTGTCAGCGCGCAGTGCCGCTGAGTGCAATGCGATGTATAGAGCAGCTGTAGCTGCAGAGAATATAGAAATATTTTCTCTTCATAACAGAAGGTCGGATAGGGCTTTTTCTTGAAGCCGGATTTAAGGCTTAGTTCAGCCCCCCCATAAGGCAGGTGGCGGTAGTTAACATAGACGAGCGCTGTGGTGAACCTACCGCCACCTGCCTTATGGGGGGCCGAACTAACAAGGGGATGACCAACCCTCCGGGTTATGGATTTTGATGAAACTTGGGGAATTGCCTTCTCTCACCTAGAAACCAAAGCCCTTCGAAGGATTCTGTCCCATGGGCCCTCTGAACTGAGTTATCGATGAGCCAAGTTCTGAAAAAAGCCATATTTTTGCAATAATTCACTGCAATCAACACAGCTCCCCATAAACATTTTTTTTTATTTACCAAGTATGGTTTTATTATTTTATATATTAACACCCGTTAAAGGAGCTATACTGTACTAGAATAGAGTATTTTAAATTGAGAAATTTCCAAAAGGCTTAAAATTGATCTATTTTGGACTTTATTAATAAATGTTAACAATAATTGTTTCAAATTTTAATGAGTGCCATCAATCTTTCTCACTCTAACATACATTTTTTTACACATTTCTCTTTATTCTGGTGCCCAAGTATATACTCAAATATAGAATAACAAAAGCAAAATTATTTTTAATTTTAGATGGTAGCGAATAATAATGTTTTAAACATTACCAAGTGGAGTTCATAAATTAACATACTTTTTTGCAATAATTCACTGCAATCAACACTGCTCTTTGCACTTTTTTTTCTGATTGACCAAGTATGATGTTTTGATTTTAAATATTATCACTCATTAAAAGAGTCATACTTTAGTATAATAAAATATTTTAAATTAAAAAATGTTCATAAAAAGCGTTAAAATTGATCTAATTTAGTTTGCTTTAATAAATGTTAATTTTTTCAAATTTTATTGAGTATCGTCAAACTTTCTCACCCTATATATGAATTTTTTTTATACATTCTACTTTATTATGGTGCTCTAGTATATACTCGAATAGAGGCTAACAGAAGCAAAAATATTTTTAATTAGAAATGTTACCGAAGAAATAACTACTAGATTTACAAATTGCTTAGCTATTTATTTTCTATATATATCCTTTTTCAATATTTTTATAAATAATATGCAAACAATATTTTAAAATTACTTGCATCAACATTTGTACAAATTTGTATTTTATTTTTTTTAAATAAAAGTACTTAAATAGATTTAAAATTGAACTTTCATTTATTTTATTTCGTACATATCTTTGGATAATAAGCATAATAAAAACATGTAAAACATAAATATTTTTGGCACCAACCATTAGTGAAGCATTTTTGTTTTTCATTTTCCGTAGAAAAACAAACTTCGTTTACATTGAAAAAAAAACACTTCTCCTAAAGATCAATTTTGATGCATACCAAGCATATTCTATCATTTCTTTGAATATTGGCACAATATTTTTTTTTTCATATTTTTTGTGACAGTTGATTGTGTACCAGACTGTGGATTTTAATTGCATCAGATCTTGTGCTAATTTGTGTATCATTCTCAAGTAATTCAGTGGCGGCTTGCATTCTCTTGTATATAGATAAACATATATATAAATAAACATCAAGAGGTTGAGCGAATCTTGTGCAACCAGGAGGTATTGTTTTAATTTCATATTTAAAACCCAAATTATTTAATTTGGATGACATTGATTTCTGCGATTGGCCACCCCAACTATCTTGAATTAAAAGAAAATCTTTTTTCATATAAGGTTGCAAAATATTATCGATGTACAATCCAATTAGTTCTGTTGTTAATTTTCCTAATTTTCAACAAATTACATCAACATTTCCAAATTCTGTAACCAACTCAACATGCTTTTGAATCACAGGTCCAAATACTCCTTTAGGTTCTTGTAAACACACAAACACTTTTGGTAGCAGTTTTCCAGAGGCGGTGATGGAGTACTGTGCAGTGTAACTATGAGAAACTTTATTCAAGTCACCTATGTAAGCTTCTACAATTTTAGCTCCTTTGTTTGTCAGTGTTTTTTTTAATCTTATGTTTTTTACCATTTTGTCATTTTATAAAATAAGTTTTTCTCAACATGTCTTAGTTGTAAAAGAAAAATGTTTATAAATGTTCAAAACGATATAAAAATTTGTAAAAAGATATGATTTACGCAAATAATAAGAATCTATTTCTTATTTTACGGTTAACGTAAGTAAGAAATAGATTCAATTATTATTTCAACGATTGCATAAATTAGAAAGTATAAATAATTTTTATTTCTTATTTATTATAGAGTATTTATAAGCGTAATATTTTTGAATATCTGTAATATCAATTTGAATTTATATAAAAAAGCCTATTTAATATTTTAAAAAAATTATATTTAAAGATTTATTTGGATTTTTGAACTAGTTGTTATATATCATTAAACTTTTTATGCGAAATAAAATCTAGACAAATAAAGTAAAAGATTTAAGTTCATTGATATAAAAAATTTTATGGTAATCAGTTTTATAGTAATTTATGGGGAGTGTATACTTAATTTATATATTAAAACCTTTTTTTTTTATATATATAAGACATCGACCAAAAGAACACAAATAAACCGAATATTTTTTACCTGAACATATTTCTGAACTAGGTCTTTGATTATCTATAAGCTCGTCAATAAATTTTTCTCCAGCACTTTCACTTTCAAGAAATAATTCTTCTTCTCCTTTAAAATTCATATTTTTCATTATTTCAATAATATTCTCTGCAATTTCAGCACCAAGTGTTACAGCTTGCGTGGACAAGGTTGAACTAGGATTCTCATTGAAAAAATTATTCTCTCTTAATAATGTTATACAACTATGGATGCTATCTGTTATAAGTTGTTTTTCGATTTCAGACAAATCAATATCAGTCACTGGCTCATCCATTTTAAATTATGTTGATTACAAAATGCCTATTCGATTATTGAAACAGACAAAGAATTTAAAATTAAATATTTCCATCAAATTTAGTAAATAAACTAATAAAATTTTATTTTGAAATTTCTTTTAACCTTTTTAAAAGTTTTAGTACATATAATTTTATCAGTCTTATAATTTTATAAGTCTTTAACCTATCACAAATTTTGATATAATAAGAGAGATTAATAAATAAGAGAGATCTTAGATTTTTATGAAATTTTTGCATCTAAATTTCTAAAAATAACTCGGTGATGTGCAATGATCTGGTTGACCGTTTTACTTTTCGTGAATTGCCATATGATTTGAGAAATCCTAGACTGCTTACCGAAGGTCTTGCGAGCACTAATTATATTTTCTACTCATCGATT